>VDFB02054062.1:0-58154 GCA_007258455.2 Sequoia sempervirens | reverse complement strand
ATCACCTTGTCAAATGTTGGGGGACATTGTAAATTTAGTCTATAACTCATGTCATCAGTTAAGTTCTCGATAAATAATTCAATCTTTTCCTCTTTAGGTATAGATTGAGGATATCTAGCGAACAACTTTCGCCAACATTGTAAGAATGATATGAATGTTTCTCCCTTCTTTTGTTTCATGTTGTACAGATCTTTTATGGTTACATTATGTTGAATGTTGAAGGAGAACTATGTGATAAATTTGTTAACCACTTCTTCAAAGGATTGAATCCCCGTTTGTAATTTGGAGAACCATTCCATACAGTGTGCTCCTAAACTCCTAGGAAATAACCTCATTAGGTAAGTATCCTCTTGTGCAAACTCGAGGCTCATTGTTATGAATTCCCTTACATGGTTAATCGGATCCGTTTTTCCATTGTCCTTCCCATATTTGGGAAATTCACAATGCCTAGGGAAGGGTATCATGTCAACACTCAGATGAAAGGGATACATACAAATGTACTGTAATGAATACCTCTTTGTGGTTCCCTTTTGCATATCTTGAATATGTTGTTGTAAAGTTTACATTTGAGTCGTTAGAGCAACCACTTGATCTGTGTCTTGCATGTTGGATGGTTCTATTTCATTATTTCTAGGTGTTTCCTTCAATCAATTCATGTCAAAATCTTTTGGAATTTTTGTGCCTAATTCCACTAACATCAAAAGATATTTTTTCCTATCTTGTTCTAGGACCTTTTCCATGAATTTATGAAAATCCGGATCCTATTGGGTGTGTCGTATATCTTCTTGAGTTATTTCATTGTTATCATGTTGGTGGAATCTATAAAAGGGGTTTTCTTTAGCCATTATGTTTGGTGTTTCCGTCTCCTTTTCTCTAAGTTTTTGTCTTTGTAACCTTCTTCAAATTGGCATACAAATGTTTTTTTTTCTCCCTAAACTTTGATCTTCTGTGTTTGGATAAATGTCAAATGGAGTTTAACAAAGTCAAATAGGATGATATATCCTATTAATGAGACTAGGTTAAAAAATTTGATTATTATGTTTCGTTTCGTGATGGTAGGATGATAATATCCTGATGAAGAAACTTAACCTAATAATCAAGATTTTGTGTTTGATTTGTGGACACATTTAGAGTTTGCAAGATCTAGGTTCAATTTGATTTTTTTTTGATTTGTATGATCCTCTTTGATTCAGGTTTAAGACTCTATTGGGATTGTGGAAAATATTTCTAACTGGTAAAAACCTAAGTTTCCAATGTCTGTAATCTGACATATGTTTTTAGTAGCTCTTTGTTTTCTGGTTCTGTGGATGTGCTAATACAAAGGGAAGAAGCGTTAAAACAAACACCGTATGTGCTAAAAGATCTAGTAAAAGCATTGAAAAATAGTGTAGATGCGCTAAAATAGTGGGCAGAAGCGCTAAAGTTTCTAGTAATTTTGTCACTAGTAAAAACTTTGTTTTTGATAGACTGTGGATGCGTTGCGATTTTTGTTAGATGTGCTTAAATAGACAGTGTAAGCACTAAAACAAACACTATATGTGCTATCAGACAGGGTGTATGCGCTAAGACAGATTGTGGATGCGCTGTAGTTTCTGGTTTTTTTTGACATTGATGGATGTTTATGATAGACTGTAGATGCACTAAAACAATGGGAAAAAGTGCTAAAACAGACTGTGGATGCATTGTTTTAGGATTTATCAATGTTTGTTTAGTTTTTCAATGAATGGATTGATTTTTTGACAAAATCTGAGGTATTTTGATAGAGTATTTTTGTTGGTAAATTTCCTGATTATGATAACAAGCCTAAATTTTCAAATGTTTTCTCTATTGTATGAATTAATTTAGCTTGTTAGAATACTCTATCGCTAGTTGTGGAATGGATGATGGATGAATAGGTTGACTATGATTATGTTTCTATGAAATAGCTCTTCTTTGAAAGTAGGCTTGTGAATATAAGGGCTCTAAAGCATAATCATCTATGTATCCCCTAGCAAAATCGTGAAATCTATGGATGAAGGTTCTATGATGAAGTAGGACTTTCCTACTTTGATACAAAAAATTTCTTCTTTTCAGTAGTTTCTTGTAACTAAGTTGTTTTTTGGGTTTTCTGACTCTTTTTGCAATGGTTTTCTTGACAAATTTTGTGGACTTCCAATCCCTAATCATAAGTTTTCGTGGCATGACTTGTCAATTTTTTTTTTGTGTTCTTTTTGGATGATCTTTATCTAATTTAATGATTCAAAGACACAACAAGCAATTGTAGAACAAGTGTTTTTAAGTCCTAAGATCTAAATAGGGAGTGTATGTTCAAGGATCAAGTAGATCCTTCTTGATTTTCACAGGTTTATTGACAAAAAGACACTTTAGACAGACTCACTCTTAAGGATAAGTAGGTCATTGTTATACTCAATCAACCCACAACTTAAAATTGCATAGACTCACACAACTATGTCACCCCCTAGAGGGCGCCCGTGTTTTTGTATTTTCCAGGCGCATACTCAAGGTTAGATTTCTCGATCCCTTGAGAAAACGGTCATTGGAAATTATATGGTGAGTGTCTTGGGGGTAGATTCTTCCCTTCCCTGACACTGCTGAGTATTACAATGTTTAGAAACTGACAAGTTGGATACTACACTATGGTTCGTAGATAGGGTTTTCGTTCAGAGTGGCGATAATAAACTCCCTCAGGAGACCTCCCAACCTTTAGAACAAAGGCTTTGGGGATGGTTATCTTGTACACTTCTGGTAAATGAGGATTTATCCAAATTTACTTTTATTTTATAGTGGGTTGGAAAACCTATCTTTGGTTGTTCCCACTTAGGTCATTCCCGTAGGGTGAGTACTTTTTCCCACTACGACAAGCCTTCTAAAGGATTTAATAAAGCTTTGAAATTGCATAAAATAAAGGATGAGTTTGGCGTTTTGATCACCCAGTTAAGGGGAGAGCATATGCCTATCACCACACAACCACAATAATCAATTATTCAATTTTAGAGCCCAAACAACAATTTGCTATCTATGTGAAGATATTGCTTCACAAAAAGAGATGGTGTTCATTTTTAGTCCCAAATTAAAAAGTTTGGCGACTACCCTAGATTGATATACTTTAACTTAGGTGACTATCCTAGGATTGATTCATTTTAAATCCAATTGAAAAAAAAATGAAGTTACTGGCCGCAGTCGTGTCGGATCCAGATAACAGTTACAAAAGTGCTATAACAGAGGTTAAAAGCACTATAGAAATAATCAGATGCACTGTAGAAATCATTGGAAGTAATGTAGGATTTGGCAAAAGTGTTGTAGAATTTGTCGGATGTGCTAAAATAGTGTTGAATATGAGTTGTCTATCTGTGCTAAAAGCCTTTTAGTTGAAGCGCTAAAATAGTCAGAATCGCTATAGTTTGGGTCAGATGTGCTACAAATCTTCTGACCGCACTAAAAGAAAACGTGCCTGTATCTTGTACGAACACTTTTCATAAAAATTGTTAAAAACATGGGGTTAAGCCCCATGGTGGGCGCCAAATTGTAAGTGTGGAATAAGTAAATAAGTAAAACAACTAAAACACTTCTTAATGAAACATTATATTAAGATTTAACATGAATTAAACTAATTTAAAACACATAAAACTTGAAAGCGTCTCATTGTCTCCTATCTCCAAAGATTTATCAAGTCATAGAGGGCTTTCAAATTTGGTAAGCAGTGTAACTGTTTAAAATGCCAATCTAGAGAATGGAGTGATGCTAAATGCAATGATCTAATGATTGGTAATGATTTCTAAATGATATTGATGCTACTGTAATCTATTCTGACATTAAATCTGATAAACGGAAGCTACAGTAAAAACTATGATGCAACCATGATTCTAATTCTATTGATGCTATGATGCTAAGATGCTATTGCTATTGCTTGATTGCTTGATTGCTATTCCTGTAGAGTAATTTTGCACAAAGTTGGGATTTTCTTGGATGCATTTCCTGTTGAAGAAGGCTGTATATATAGATTTCATGGCAGCACATTTGCACAAGGGCAACATAACAAAGGATTGGATTCAATCTGGAGAATTGAGTGGTGAGAGATTGAGAAGCTTGAGCTGATCATGGGAATGGTTTCTCCCCATGAAAACATCAGGCAAGATGATAAGAAGAATCTGAGGAATGAGATTGAGAGGATTGCTTGCTAGTTTGTCTCCGAAGCTTTCCCGTGAATGCCAGTTGAATAAATTAGATTTGAAAAATCTAATTTTATTGGTGAGTGAATAGAGGAATATTGCTTTATGCCTTTATTTGAATATTTTATGATTTATTCAAATTTAGCAAAATAAGAAGATTTAATTAAATGAAACAAATATTTGATATTTGCTTATTTAATAAAAAGGGATATGATAATTAAATAAGACTTTAAGATATCTTTATTTAATTAAGAGGAAATATGATAAGATAATTAAATAATACAAACTATTGAAGTTTGCTAATTTAATAAATGGATAAAATATAGAAGAAATAATGATGATAATAATTAAATAAAACAAAGTATTTAATTTTTTTAATTTAATTAAGAGGAAATGATATGGTAAAATAGAAGAATTAAAAGTGAACTTAATATAAATAAATATTTCTATTTATATATTAAGTAGACGAATTTAAGGTTAATTAATCAAATAAATGATATTTAATTAATTATATTCTTGAGACCATTTTTTAGGTGTATACATTTTTCCCCTCTTTGAAGTGATGTGTTTACACATTGTTTTAAAGAAAATTTTGCTGCTGCTGCTAGTATCGACAATTTTTTTTTAGTATGCCAAAGACATTGATTTTCAGGTGATGATGAATATATGCTCCCTCTGGAGATAAATTAATGAAATTTTGATTTTTTTGGATTTTTCAAACAAATTCAAATTTTTATGATTTATATGATGATTTGATGTAGATTTGTTGTTGAAATAATTTATCTCCCAATATAGAATGTAGAATTTTTCCCTTGGTTGAATTTGTATTAATCTCCTCTTAAAAGAAATTAATTAATCCCATAAAAATATCACCAAAAATAACCTTTAATAGGTCAAAAAGGTCATTTTCAAACTCATTTGTGTATTTGAATTTTTGAAATCTTTGTGAGAGAAATTTTGTGCAATTTGGAGTAGGATGCCGATTCCCTATTACACTCACCAGTTCAAGCGTGTGCGATGTCACCAGTTCCCGACCACTTATGAACCTCCGGTATGTACCCATAAACCCCCTCATTTTTTTGTGCTTTCCTTGTTTTTTGTGCTTTTTTGGGTTTTTAAAAATTTCCTTTCTTTTAGCACTTTCGCATTTCGTTGTAGCGCTTAGGAATGTTGTTTTAGCACTTAGAAAACTTTAGCGCTTAAGTCGTTTGTTTTAGCACTTAGAAAACTTTAGCGCTTAGGTTAACTATTTTAGTGCATAGGTAAGATTAATTAGCGCTTCCATAGTTTTAGTGCTTAGGTTTGAAACTTTAGCACTTTGATTTTCTGTTTTAGCACTTTGATTAGTTTAGCCCTTTGACCTAATAGTTTAGCACATTGACATCAATGACAATACAAGTTTCCAACATATGTTTCTTCTTATTACTTATTGTTGTACCAAACTATTTTTTCTCTATCATCTTCTTCTTGTCAATTCTTGAGTCATTCCTATTTTACATAGCAACATTCACATTACCTTGTGTAGGGACTTGCCTACTTCTTAGTTGATATCCACTTTGGAAATGAATTATTGTTGCTTCTATAAGGATTTTTATATTCTCATATAATGGTTTTGATCTTTAATATTTCTATCATATGAGATCCCTTAAATGTTCAAAATCATAAGCAAGAATTTGATATGAATTTGAGCCTAACAATTACCATATTGGAGAATTTTATCAACTACACCATATTTAAAACATTCAAATTATTCTTCCATGGATTCATATCCAAATGCACCAAGATGATCAATATCATCTTCATAATAATCAATAGTGCCTTCCTCATTAGGAAATTATTCTTTCTTGCTAGTTTATAAGGCAACTAGATAAATCATTGGGTCATGTGGAAGATAAAAAAATATCACACCATAATGACATTTATTGGAAATTCACATTATCACTTCACAAATGGTTTGAGGTTTCCTTTTTTTTTTTCTTAAAATTCCTTTTGTTTTGAACCATTTATCTTCTATATTGCTATGATCTCTTAGAATAATCAATATTATATAGTTTGTTGTGCAACCTTCAACCTTCAATGAAATGTGTTGCAACATTATGGGGCAACATCCCCTTTTCATTTCTTGCTCCTTATAGGATAGGTACTTCATTGTGCCCATTATCCTATCCAAACTTTCTTTAATAGTGAGAGGATTACTTGAGAATCCTCTACTTGGTTATGAGATTTTGAAATCTACCCTCTTAATATGCTTACCAAATTCCCTCATATTGATTTCAATGTTTACAGTTGTAGCATAGGATTCTCTTAATGTTTGAGTATTTTTGGCACAAATATATATCAAATATTGTCATTAAATGTACCACAATAGAGGAATAGGCACAAGGGATCACTCAGTTAAAGGTTAGGTGGCACCTTCCTGGTAGTCATGATGAACTTGTTGTTGAAATCAATTGTTGTCTCATTGATCCCATTATTTATAGTTGTGAGTTCATGTATAAAATATTTGGGATCTATTCTATCCCCATACAAAAATATATATACTCATGAAATCTTCCTATGCACCAACATTATTTTTGGAAGGCTTCTATACCATTCTTTGAAACTTTCCTCTATTATTTCATTGTTTCATTGAAATATTAATATCTTATCTCTTATTTTATTTGGGATCACATTTAGAAAATTGGGGATATCAAAGAAATATAACTAATTGTACCTTTTAGCTCCCAAAGGCTATCTAACTATAAAATATTTGGACGTGCCTTATGAATTAATTTCTCACATTTATTCTATTATTGGGTTGATGGTTATGTTGTTGATTTGATAGTTGTTTATTGTGAACATTTTGGACAAATTATAATTTAATTATTGTGAATTTTAAGCAACTTGTGCTTATTATAGCTCAATTTCTTGCTGTGTTTTCCTAAGGTGATCGATCAAATCAATCATCTCATTAATCTATCTATCCCTATATTCATTCTTTAATTGAATGGATGTATCAATTTAATGGAATGCAAGGTCTTGCTCATAATAAATTATATGTGAGGATGTAGGAGAATTATGGTGCAAAATTTCTCTCATGACTCTTACATGTAGAGAAATAAGTAAGTTTCTTATCTTTAATTTCAAGCTAGTAAGATATATTTGTATTATCTCCAATCATATATTTATTTCATTTTTAGGTAATACTAAATTCATTCCTACTACTTCTATTGTTTCTATTCATTTCATTACTTGAATCATTTGAATCATACAATAATTATTCTTTCAAATAAAACACAATATATCTACCTAATGTACTAACTTCATTTCTTTGAGGAAGGGGTTTAATAGACATACCTTTATTTTTGAACTTACATGTAGCACACTATTGTCATACTTGTGTTGTCATATCTTTAGGTTCTTTGGGATCCATAAAATAAATATTCTTTCCATTTTCAATTCTTATAGTTGCAGGTTCATTTTTGGGTTAAACTATAAAAGAGTTGCCACTCTTCATTGGGAAGAGATAAAATTTTCTTTATTAACTAGAGTATCAAAGATATTGACCAAGAACTGGTCCAACTTTAATGAACATGTTACTTGATTTTTCAGGATAAGAAATTGGGTAAAACATCCTTGGAAATGGTGCCATTATATTGGCATAAATTGATGGGTTATTAACTTAAAAACAAACAAAATGCATGTTATTGTAAAAAAAATTGAGTTTTTGAGGTCTTCAAGATATTTTCCAATTGTCTCTTACTAAAAAAGGACTCAAACATTCCAAAAAATAGTACCACTTTGTTAGGTCTCAAAATTATTGCCCACACTTCTAGAGGAACCAATCCACTTCAAGCTAGGGAAATATTGTTATAAAGAGGGATTGACCAACTCATCAATAGAGTACGAGTGGTTATTTACCAAATTCTGAGAGTGAATAATATCTCCTTTATTTTGGGCTTAGCTAGACCTAGGATGGTGTTCCTAGAGGCATCTTTTACAAGATCAAACATAATTGAAAGTATATGTACAAAAATAAAGTATACAACCTAGAATTTGAGGTCATATAGAAGGAGATCATATATATACACATGCATATGTATGTATATGTGTATGTGTATGTATATGTATATATGTATTTATACATATATACATATATACATACATAAAATACACATACATACATATACATATATATACATACATATACATATATATACATACATATACATATATATACATACAAATACATATATATGTATACATACTTAAATATAAATATACATATAAATATGTATATATATGTATACATGTATAAATATACATATACATATGTATATATGTATATAAATATATGTATATATCAATATACATATAAATATATATACATGTATATATACATATATGCACATATACATTTATATACATATATATGTATATATACATATGTACATATACATATGTATGTGTACATATGTATATGTATATATGAAATATGGTAAAGATCCTTAAAAATAATGTCTGCAATGAATTAAAATACTGCGAAACTTATCAAATTCATATTACAATCATATTGATAAATGCATCAAGAGAAAAACCTGAGCTAGAATGTTGTGACAATTTGTCAATTACAAGTTTCCTTGAAAATATACAAATGACTAAGGAGACATTTAATTACTAATATATACTACAAACAAACTATGACTTCTAGATTCACAAACTATGTTTTAAACAAGAAACTAAATTTATAGGAATTGAAACCCTTTTCATGTAGAAAATGGAGAAATGACTAGCCATTGTTATGTAAAATGAACTAATATTTATAGTGTTTTATTAGTTTGCTAAATTATTTGTAGGAATTTGATTAAGAACCATATATCATTAATGTAACATGTGAAACAATATAAATCAAATAGAATCCATTGAGTAGGGGATTGAAACTAACATGGGATCATTGGTATCTAAAACCTCAACCATTGCATCAATAATGACATGGTCATTCTTATTATCTATTGACATGGTAATCCTTATTATTCACCATAGATTTAGCATGAAGATTTGCATCTTTAGGGATATACATGATTTTCTTAGGTGAGAAAAAAATTCTAGAGTAGTTTCAGGGTCAAATTAGGCCATAAGTGGTGTCCTCAGAGGTTTAAGGGAGAATAGGGGAAATTGCAAATGTTCGATAGAGGTTGGGAGCTTCAAAAAAGGGGTTACAAGGATTTTGTGTGTCGTTAGACTTAGGAACTAGATATTGCAATAAAGGTTCATAATTCAATAAAATCTTACAAAATAGGAAAAAAGGCAAAGGAAGACGTGGAGAAAAATGATAAAAAGATGAAAATTTGGAACAAGGATTGGAAACTAGAGTGATGATTTGGATGTCCAATGAAAGTTCGCAAGGAAGACTCAAAGGAAATGAGGGAAAAGAAACAAGAATAGGAGGTTTTGGATATCTATTGTTAGGAAAATTTGCTCTATCTCAGAGAAGTCTCTAAAATGATGGTGCCTTTGGTAACTTCAATTTCAATTAGATTACCTCAAAGACACAAACAACTATGTCCTAAAGTGGAAACATACACAGTTTATAACCTACATTAATCCTTCTAAGAGAAGCACATATAAATTCAACAACAAACAACAACACAGATGAAAGATAAAACAGAAAACTAGAACACACAGACTTACGTGGGGAAAACCCTTTCGGGTAAAAAACCCCACACTCCAAAGATCGAGCCATTGTATTATTTAGCAACTGAAGGTTACAATACAATTTAGGCTCATAGCCTTTTCATAGATTACATCTTGTTCATTAAGGATACAATCTGGTAACCAAATCTCCCTCTATACATTTCCTGATCAACCTCTCAAACCAAACAATCTTCGTACTATTGCAATACCCCCACATAGTATACAATACAGACCAACACAAGAGATCAACCATGGCATTCAATCCTTGATCAAGAGAGAATTCAGCAACATAACCCTGCCTCTCACTTCCTCTATTTTGGCCTCATGGCCTTGGCCTTCCAGCCAACCACTCAGCCCTCACTCTACCGCTCATCTGTGTTGAACAACCCAACCAACCACAATCTGCAATCACAGAGTATAACCATGTTGTTCCATGTCCATCGAGCTTCCTCATAGAACCGTCACAATGAAAAAACTTCCAATAGTTCAGATTTAGCTTCTCCTATTGATCCACGAGACTCCACATAGGATGGTCAAAATGGTCAAAAGAGTTCACACTGTGTTGGCATCTCGGTGAGACACTAACAGTGTCTTGCCGATGCCACATAGTCTTCATATCAATATCGGCAGGAGACGTTTCCATCAGCAAGACATCCTATCGAGCTTTCATGTGTTACACTGAAGCACCAAATAGTCAGCGAGACCTATCACTTTCACTAGGAGATCTTATCGAACACATATATATGTTATACTGAAAACCACCATTTTCTAAGAGTTATACCAAAGACCCTTCATTATCGGCGAGACCCACCAAAGTCGCTGGGACTTCTTATCAAAACCACCGTGTTACATCGAGACCATTAGTCGCCATGAGTCTTACCAATAATAGACTTCAACATCGGCAAGACATGAACACATCGCCGAGACATCATAATGAAACAATCATTGTTACTCTGATGAACCCAAGTGCATTCCCGTTGGCGATACTTTCATTGTTTGCTGAGACATCTTCCTGGGACCTTTTGAGTTACCCCAAAGGAATACAGTCAGTGTAACATTCCCTCATCGATAAGACTTCTTACCGATAGTATTTCTTTTGGTGAGAGTTTCCCTGATGATTCCAAACCAAACGCTGTCGGCGAGACATTAACACATCGCCTAGACTTCTTCCCGAACTAAACCTTTCAGCCAAGGGTCTCAACAATAAGCGATAGAATGGCCTGTCGGCCAAAGATATCCACGAGCAGTAAGAGGTCACTCTGAACACAATATGTCACAATGATATGATCCCAAAGTGCAACCATTTGGTGAGACTCCTCCAAGGTCACAACGACCTGTATAATTTCAACAAGGTTTCAACTGCTAGTCGGCCAGACATGAATAATTTCATAGCAACTTTGCTCTCTTAGAGGTTTCAGCCTGTGGGATTGAGGCACTCAATTCCAACAATATCCCACTTGACGAAGATCACACAGGCACCTCCAAAACAACCAGAAACTAAGATCACACTAGCTCCACCAGTTCAGACCCCGCAATATTCAAGACACCCAATCAACAAGATTCCATAGATAACAGTCAACCAGGCATCCAACTGCAACTCACTTTCCAACAAAACAACCGAAATGCAACCGATCACAACCTCCCAGGAAACCACATAGACCTCAAACACGCTCTCATGCTCCAGCAGGAATTCTGCTCCAACATCCAAGATGTCCACCATTCAGGCAAAAAATCCTGTCATCTTTCAACATGCCACCTATGAAAGAAAGATACAAGCCAAGGTGAATAAGCACCATTCAAATGAACACATGCAAAAGATCCCAGTGATATCACCAACAAGATACTACTACCACTTCACTATGCTCAAACGCTATACAAAAGCAATATCAACTTCAAAGCCTCAAACAGAACACAACAGTGAAGTCATTTCTCCAAAAATAAGATATAAGACTAGCTAGAACAACAATTAGAATGACTGCTTCCATCTAATTGATAAACCCACATGATTGAAAATAGCATCCATAGCTCGTGCTATTCCATCCAGTCCCACATACCTAAAAGATATAAACATTAGTAAACTCATGCCAAACTATAACCAACTCAATAACAACAAATACAAGCTCCAAGTGCCAACCAGTCGAAGAAGACAAAACACAACAGGAACTCTCACTGCCCGAGTAATTCCAAATCTGAAAGATCAAAGACATACCAAGTCTACCAATAACAACACATAGAAAATGTAACCATGTAATACCAAAATATCCACAATGATATGCACAACCTGCAACAAACCGTTGCAAGATTCATTTCTCTCACCACAAGTCTTCATAGTTCTCCCATGTACTCCACACACAATCAAAAGGAAAAAGGATTAAGAACCTCCATGTCATCACCCATGAACATGAGTGAAAAACACATGACCACAAGCAGGTGACCACTATAGCTCCAACCAAACCTCAAACCAATGAAATGTGAAACCAAATATCCAAGAAATAAACCAAGATGAAAGAGAGAAACTCTGCACACCATATCCCTATAGAACATCCTCCTATATACACTTCTAACAGCCAGCTATGTCAAGAATGATCTCCTTCTCATCCCAAAATAAAATCCTTAACAACATTCAATTGTTCAATCACCAAGATCAAACCAACTTCCAATATCATGTAATCAACATGGATGTAAGCCTCTCAAAGAAGATCAAGCTAGTTCATTTCCCATTTCAGGAAATCAGCCCATACATCATCTCCTACAAATTCTCATCAGTAAAACACATAACACAAAAGATCAAGGAGATGAAATAGTCTGTACATCCTCCACTATGAATCCTCTAGAACCATTAATCAACAATTCAAGATCCATATCATGAAAGTGAACATAAAACAAATCTGAAAAATATAATGGGCCAAATACCTCTCAGATAAACTGCCGAGCAGACCAAGAGTGGGAACAAGAATACTCCTTCAAGATATATAATTCATCATGACTAATCCAAGAGCAATCTCCTCATAGGTCTCTAATTGAACTCATGTTCAACCAAGGTGTAGGATTCTCGAACTTTCTGCTAAAAACTTCATCAAGAATAACCATCAACAAAACTTCTCTCATAAGAGAAAAATGACCTCACCTTATTCTTCATGTATCCATGAGTACTAGCAATCGATCATCTCATGCTAAATTTCAACTGCATTACTGCACTATCATGAAGTATCAAGCAAATAATCAAAGCACCAAATACACAAAGAATTTACCAGACCACTGTCAAAGTTCCAATCATCTGAATTAGGAATTTATCATGACACCATGATCTACATATCCCCTCAGGAGATATCATGCTTCAAATGACTTTACCATGGTCTCAAGTATAATGCACAATGCCAAAACTCCAGTACACTAACAAGAGTATACCATGACATAAAGAAAATAAGCTCAAAACCAACATCACCTGTTAAGCACCACGAAGACCTTAGCCAAAGATTCCAAACAACCTCCATGGATCCAAGTTGTTGCACATCTTCAAATAATGTCCATGCAAAAGTGAAAGAACCCTTCTGCACCAACAGGATCAAAGGGCTCCCCCAAGAAACATCTGCACCACTAAAGAAGACAATTCACCACCATGTGATGAACCCACAATAACTACTAAAGCTCCCACTGAAACGTGACATCCGAGCTCTCCAAGCATCATGACCACTTGCTTCAGGTTCCCATAACTAACTATTCAGTAACTCAACAATATCTGTCCTCTCATCTCAAAGAAATCACACCAATGCACAAGTGACCACAAACAAGTCCAACTAACAAGTCTGCACATGCAAAGAATCAACCTCGTGGATAAAGACAGTCCACTTCCAAGTTATCTCACTGTAGCCAATGGGTGGCTAAAATCCACCAAGCGCATAACTTCGTAGATCCTGGAAACATCAAACATACCGACCCATCATCCACATTTAGGCGCAACACTAAGTTTTCAAAGGGAATAACTATGCAAACAACATGACTCATACGCGAGATCCACCAGAGCGATTTGCAATCCTTGTCCCACCGCAGAGAACCATAATCAAGGAACCCAAAAGTACTACCACAAGAATGTTGAGTGACGAATCACTTACCAACACTCCCATACAGAGAAGAAAACACACCTCCTCAAAACCATGCACAAAGCGTACATGCGGAGCTGCAACTATCTCATCCGGTAACATCCCAAAAGTCGAATCTTGAAAATGAAGCAATCCAGCAACTCAAAATACCACAAGTTTGCTTAGCGTATAAGACACGCATAAAACCAGAACCATGCTATTACAAAACATCCTTAAAAAAGGAAATAACAGTTCAGAAAATTTAGGCCCCTTTCAGGCGAAATCTAAACCACCAACATGTACATGCATCCGAGACAGAGAGAAAGGCTATCTCAAAAGCTTGAAAATCATCTAATGATTAATTCCATAGCCTTTATGTATTTGAGGTTAACAGGGAACCGTGCCTTCCAACACTAGGGAACACCACCTAGCATAGCCTCTACTTCCATGGTAGAAACACGCAACTAGGCTTCTCCATATCATCGGGATCCTCTCAAAAAAGACGCACACCCAATATGAAAGCTTTACTGCTACACAGCCACGGAGAAAGAAATCCACCTCATACACCAAAGATATACTGCTACCAACTAGGAGACACATATCACATCAAAGCAACATGATCAACTCCCTTCTCCATCTCCACCATCCCTCAAGCTGTGTGTTGTCTCCGAATATCACAAGACTTCCACTCAACAAAGGATCAATAAATTAGTCCATTCCTCTAGATTTCCTCCAGCCTATCAAGCTAAGAAATCTTCACAAGAGAAATACCCAAAACCAACAACCAAAAGAAGGCTCTGATACCACTTGTTAGGGAAAATTCACTCTATCTAGGAGAAGTCTCTAAAGATGATGGTGCCTTTGGTAGCTTCAATTTAAGATTAAGATTACCTCAAGAGACACAAAAAGGCATGTCCTAAAGCGGAACAAACCTGGTTTATTTCCTGCGAATTCGAAATCCTTAGGAGGAAGCACATATAAATTCAACAAACAAACAACAACCACGGATGAAAGATAAAGACAAAAGCTAGACAGGGCAGGACTTAAGTGGGGAAAGAGCCACCGGTTAAAAACCCCACACTCCAAAGATCGAGCCATTGTATTATTCAACAACTGAAAGGTTACAATACAATTCATACTCATAGCCTTTTCAGAGATTACATCTTGTTCATTCTGGATACAATCTGGTAACCAACTCTCCTTATGTACATTTCTTGATCAACCTCTCAAACCAAACAATCTTTGTACTATTGCAATACCCTCACACAATATACAGTACAGACCAACATGAGAGATCAACCATGGCATTCAATCCTTGATTAGGAGAGAATTCGGCAACATAACCCTACCTCTCACTTCCTCTGTTTCGGCCTCATGGCCTTGGCCTTCCAGCCAGCCACTCAGCCCTCACTCTACCGCTCACCTATGTCGAACAACCCAACCAACCACAATCTACAATCACATAGTATAACCATGTTGTTCCATGTCCATCGAGCTTCCTCATAGAACCATCACAACAAACAAACTTCCAACAGTTTAGATTCGGCTTCTCCTATTGATCCACATGACTCCACATAGGATGGTCAAAATGGTCAAAAGAGTTCACACTGTGTTGGCATCTTGGTGAGACACTAATAGTGTCTCACCGATGCCACATAGTCTTCATATCGATATTGGCAGGAGACGTTTCCATCAGCAAGACATCCTATCGAGCTTTCATGTGTTACATCAAAGCACGAAATAGTTGGCGAGACCTATCGCTTTCACTAGGAGATCTTATTGAACACATATATGTTATACTGAAGACCACCATTCGCCAAGAGTTATACCGAAGACCCTTCATTATCGATGAGACCCACCAAAGTCGCTGGGACTTCTTATCGAAACCACCGTGTTACACTGAGACCATTAGTCGCCATGAGTCTTACCGAGAATAGACTTCAACATCGGCAAGACATAAACACATTGCCTAGACATCATAACGAAATAATCATTGTTACTCTGATGAACCCAAGTGCATTCCCGTCGGTGAGACTTTCATCGTTCGCTGAGACGTCTTCCTGGGACCTTTTGAGTTACCCCGAAGGAATACAGTCGGTGTAACATTCCCTCATTAGTAAGACTTCTTACCGATAGTATTTCTTCCAGCGAGAGTTTCCCCGATGATTCCAAACCAAACGCTGTCAGTGAGACATTAAAACATCGCCTAGACTTCTTCCCGAACTAAACCTTTCGGCCAAGGGTCTCAACGATAAGCGATAGAATGGCCTATCGGCCAAAGATCTCCACGAGTGGTAAGAGGTCACTCCAAACACAATATGTCACAGCGATATGATCCCAAAGTGAAACCATTCGGTGAGACTCCTCCAAGGTCACAACGACCTGTACAATTTCAACAAGGTTTCAACTGCTAGCCGGGCAGACATGAATAATGTCACAATGACTTTTATCTCTTAGAGGTTTCAGCCTGTGGGATTGAGGCACTCAATTCCAACATCTATGTGGGAAATAATTCCTTAAAGGGAGCTAGAGATGGTGTGAGAAAATTTTGTAGAATAGGATGATGGAAGTGGATGAAGCAAAGGAGAAAAAATTATGGACCCACCTCAAAAATTCATGGAGGAGAGATGAGAGATTATGAGATTTTAGGAAAGTAGATCCATACATAGGGATGGAGAAGGGAGGTCTAAACCACCACTGAGATTCTACAAAAGGAGGAAATGGGGGAAAGTAAAAGTAAAAAAGTGTGTGACAAACCTTGTGGAGATTCCATCTAAGAATAGAGGGTGGAACATGATAATGGACAAGTAGGAACTATCTGACAATCTATGAAAAGTATAAAATTCCACAAAGACAGTAGAAAATGGTTATAACACTCCCCAAAATTTGATTCTTTTCAAATTTTTTTAACTTCCAATGTTTTTATTCAGGATGCCACTAGGCTTCCCTTTATTTAAATTTTAGAGCTAAAAACTATCTATGCAATAGGTATTCCTAGAAGCAATTCCAAACAACTGAAATTTTTATTTTGCTAAAAAATTAAGTATAGAACCTATAATTTGAGTTTTTATGTTTCATAGTCTAAATTTGTATTCTCTGTATACTTAAATTTAGGATCAAGTTTGAGATAGATTTCATAAAGTTTATTTGAAACTTGTCCCTATTATGAGGTGCATATGATGACTAATACTCCTTATTGATGGTAATCCATGTGGCATTTGTCTAATATGATCTTATATTTCGTTAGTAATTCTAATACCTCTTACAACATCTTCTCTTCATTTATGGTGGTATCTCTTGTACTTGTAGTGGCACATACTCTAGGAAATAATATAAAACATATATTTACATGTCTTATGCCATATTAGAATATTTTCCCATCCATTAACCAAATTATGACATTACATCAATGAAACTGACTTGTCCTTCTACCATTCTTTGTTGTAGTACAAATTTTTTCTCTCCCATCATGTATAATATTCCTATCAAGTTACCAAGGTCTCCCCAACAACAAATGACATGTATTCATCAACATTATGTCATAAAAACTTCATCATGATATGTTCCTATCTTGAATTTTATCAGGAATCATTCCTTTACCAACACCTTATGTTCCTTTTACAACCAAGAAATCTTATATGGATAATGGTCTTCTAACCTTATCAAATTTAGTTTGTCAAATATTTCTTTAGTGAGTAATTTTTTAGTACTATCACTATCAATAATTTTTTTTTTAAAATTACCTTCTGATTTGAATATAATTTTGAACATGTTCTTCCCACAGACACTTATTTTTTACCACCTCATTGTTGGTAACTTGTGTTGTTATTGACATCAATCGAGTTTTTTTGCATTTATGTCAATCCTTAAGGAAGTAAGTGTGTTGGTTGCATTATGTTGTCATTAGTATTGTCACTAGTGTCAATCTCTAATGTAGAAATGATGAGTAAGTTCTTGTGGATATCAACCTCTTGTGTGGTTGAGATGTTAAGAAAGTGTTATAGATGTTGAGATGGTGTTTGTGGTGCTTGGTTTCCAAGTGATTTTGAGAAAAAATGAATAAAAGAAAGTTCAGTGGTGTAAAGTGGTGCTCTAATTTGTGCTTTGTATTTCTTATATATTGAAGCTATGTTTGTGTGGTTCATATGAGGTGATCAAAGGTGCTTAGAGGTGTTATATATAGAGTTTCATGTTCTGGATCATTCGTCAGAAGAAGTTATATTCACTACTATGTGAACTGTGAAGTTGTGTTGTCTGGGAGAAATGGAATTGCTCCCCATTTCTCCACATTATGGTTTTTGGTCTTGCAGATCTGAGAATGTGTCTAGAAAGTTTGTATCTATCTTTAGTCAAATTTATTTGAGTTTTGGTGCTCCTCAAGGTTGGATTCATAAGTTATTATGTGTGGAAAGTTAACTGGGTGTTAAAAATGATTATATTCTTTAGGTATATGAAGTTGTGAAAGTTTTGCTGGATTTCAAGGTGTAGATAGAATATTTCAGATTGTTGTTCAGTGTTTTGTGTGATCTGTGAGTCATCTTTGGATCTGTTGAAGTCTGTACTTGAATGATTAAGGGTGTTAACATAGGTTCGATTGACCTGACATGTTAGCACTAATTGTAGATAGTATTCGGTCTTTGTGGAAGCATGGCATGGCATGTTAGTATAGATTTGGGTCTGAGTTAAGTTGTGGCATGGTCTACCTTCACTTCTTTCCACCACGAAAGTGTTTAGTGTTGACGTATTTTGAATTTGCATTTTTGAGGTGCATATCCAACCTTGGAGATTATTTTCAAGGTTGTGAAAGTTGTATATATGAGTGATAAATTGGTGAAGGAGCGGTGGTGTGTGGGTGATGCAAAATGTGTTGAGGTGTAAAAATTGGTCGAGTGTAGTGTGAGATTTAATGATTTAGACTATTGGAAGTAGTGATCATAAGGTGTCTATATTCTTCAGGATACCTGATGTTACTAGAGGTAGTGAGTTGAAGGTTGCAAATGGTCTAGAGTTGTAGTAGTGGATCTTTTCTGTTGCTTCGAGATGGATTTATCACTATAACAATCTTATTTATTCTTCTTTCTAATCCGGCTATGAGCCTTTGGCAGTGAACCCTTCTTTCTTTTGGGGAGTGTGTTCTCTAGTAGTGAGCCTATTGTAGTTGGTGTTGCATTTACTTTATATAGTGAGCTAATCCTCACCATGGTTTTTCCCTTTTTAGTTTTTTCACATAAATCTAGTGTTTTGTTGTGCATGGTATTTGATGTGTTGCTATTTCATTTATTTACTGTCATGCTAAATCTGATTAAGGGTTTAAGGACTAAGAAATATCTGAATGATAATGAGGGTTTTAATGTTTTAATGTACAACTAATTCACCCCCCTCTCTGTTGTCTTGTGCATTCAACAATTGGTATCAAAGCAAGTTTCCTTATCAGAAAGCTTAATTTCTTGAGGTAGATCTAGATGGTGCACAAGAAAGAGGCAAAGGTTTCCTTGTCTCCCTAGGTTTTGGAGTTTGGAAGTTAAATGAAGATGGATATACCATTCCTGCAAATGGTCCAAAAATTGATGATGAGATCAAGGCTTATGAGAATAATGGAAAAGAAAGGTATGCTCTCTTAAGTGGTCTTTCTAATTTAGAAGTTGTGAAAGTTATGAGATACAAATTTGCTAGTGAGATTTGGAAAAAGTTGGAAAGTATCTATGAAGGAGATGATAAGGTCAAGCAAGTAAAGATGCAAAATCTAAAGACTAATTTTGAAACCCTATGGATGTAAGAGGATGAAGATATTTCAAGCTACATGCATAGAGTGGATGAAGTTGCCAATTCCATTAAAAGCCTTGGTGGAAAACTAGAAGATGAGGTGGTAAATAAGGTACTAAGAACTCTTCATAAATCTTATAGCTTTAAAGTTTCTACAATTGAGGAAGCTCAAAATTTATATCATTATTCTAGAGATCAGTTGTTTGATGCTTTAACTACTTTCAAATTGAGAGAGTTTGGTCCAAGTGATTCAAGAAAAGAGAATGCTTTCAAAGTTGGAAAAGCAGAGAAGAATGAGAAATCATATTTGGATGATCTTGATGAGATAGAAGAAAATTTTGTGAGGAGATTGAAAAAGGGCATTGGAAAATATAGAGGTAAGTTACCATTCAAATGTTTCAATTATGGTAAAATAGGTCATTATGCCTCAATATGTCCTGTCAAAGCTTCAAATGACAAATATAATGAGAATAAAGATACATAAATTAAGAGAAGTTATTATGTTAAAGAAGATTCTAGTATATATGATGACGAATCTAATTACTCAGATGATGAAAATGATTAATACTTGTTCATGGCTCTAAATGTCAAAACTAATTCTTCTAACTCTAAGAGATGTATGAAGGAAGTTTCTTAGGAAGGTCATAATATTAGAGGTACTATGGTGACTGCTTTTCATGCAAGAGAGGACACAAACTACCAGATTATTGAAAATGGATACTCAAATCATATGATAGGTGATAAGAGTAAGTTTATTAAACTTGAGAAGTTTGAAGGTGGTCTTGTCAAATTTGGTGATGATACATCTGATAAGATATATGGAAAAGGTTCAATCAGTTTTGATGGCAAGCATAAAACATATGATGTTATTTATGTGAAGGGTCTCTGACATAGCCTTCTAAGTGTAGGAAAAATGTGTAGCAAAGGATATAATCTTGTATTTTGAGATAATGGATGTGAGATTAGAAAAGACTCTAAAACTCTAGTTTCTATATGAACAAGGACAAATGGAAATGTTTATTAGCTCAAGGGTGCTAATGGTAAGTGATTTATGAATCAAATCAATGAAAGTTGGCTATGACATAAAAGATTGTGTCACATCAATTTTGATAGCCTAGTGAGGATCAAATTTGTTCAAGCTATGAGAAATCTACCAAAGATTACAAAGCATATCAATGCAGTTTGCAAGCAATGCCAGATTGGGAAGCAAAGTAAAAAGAGATTCAAAATCAAAGAATATTCTACCACAGAACCTTTAGAGTTGGTGCATACATATCTTTGTGGGCCTACTAGAATAAGAAGCTTTCAAGGTGACATGTATTTCATTTTGTTAATTGATGATTACTCTAGAATGAATTGGGTAACTTTTCTCAAAGAAAAATCAAAAGCTCTAGATAATTTAATGTATTTAAAGCTATGGTTGAGAATGAAATGGATATGAAAATCAAATGTTTAATATATGACAGAGGTGGAGAGTTCATCTCCAATGAGTTTAATAGTTTTTGTGAAGATCATGGAATAAAGAGATATTTGTCAGCTCCCAAGACTCCTCAACAAAATGGAGTAGTGGAAAGGAAGAATAGGACTATTCAGGAAGCAACAAGGAGAATAAGGTGAGAAGCAAATCACTAGATCTCTACCGGAGAAAAGAAATTCATACTATAGTTTACATACTTAACAAAGCACAAGCAAGGATAAATAATTCAAAGACTCCCTATGAGTTATGGTATGGAAGAACTCATACTGTCAAATATTTCAAAGTATTTGGAAACAAATGCTATATCAAGAGAGATGGAGAAAAATTAGGAAAGTTTGATACAAGATCTAATGAAGGAATCTTCCTTGGATACTCTATAATAAGGAAGGTTTATCAGTGCTACAACAAGAGGCTAAAAAGGATTATTGAAGGCACAAGTTTCAAAGTGGATGAAGACCTACATAAAAGTTCAATGTTGATAGAAGGATATGAATCAAATGAGTCTTGTTGCAAGGAAGAAGAAAAAAATGAAGGACAGGAAAAAAGAAGTGGAAGTTGAAGAGGATGAAGCTCCAAAAAGGATCCCTAAGACTCCTAAGTATGTGCAGAAGAATCATTTTGAAGATCAAATCATTCGTGACAAAAGTAGAGTTATGTTGACAAGAAGAAAGGCTACTATGATAGAAGAATGGGTAAATCTATGTTTTCTTTCCAAAGTTAAAGTTAAAACAGTGATTGAGGCATGCAAAGATGAATACTGGATCAAGGCTATGGAAGAAGAATTAATGCAGATTGAGAAGAATCAGACTTGGGAACTTTTCCCAAGACCAAAAAACAAGAATGTGATTGGAACTAAATGGGTATTTCATAACAAGTTGAATGAGAATGGAGAAGTTGTTCTAGGAACAAGGAAAGGCTTGTGTGTAAAGGCTACTCACAATTAGAAGGAATAGACTTTGAGTAGACATTTGATCCAGTGGAAAGAATGGAGGCTATCAGGATATTTTTGGTTTTTATAGCACATAAGGATTTCAAAGTTTACCATATGGATGTGAAGTCTGCATTCTTGAATGGTGAGTTGGAAGAAGAGGTATACATTGAACAACTAGAAGGATTTCAGTTATCAAATAATCCTAATATGGTCTACAGATTGAAGAAGGCATTATATGGACTCAAGAAATCCCCCAGATCTTGGTATGCAAGATTAGATAAATACTCAGGGATTCAATAAATGTACCGCAGATAGAAATCTTTATTTCAAAGTTGAGAAAGATAAAATATTGATTGTGGTTGTGTATGTTGATGATATAATCTTTGGAGGAAATGAAGCAGTGTGCAAGAGATCTGTAGAGAAGATGCAAAATGATTTTGAAATTTCAATGTTTGGGGAGATGAATTTCTTCCTTGGGCTACAAATCAACCAGACAGAAAAATGTATCTTCATTTCATAATCAAAGTATGCCAAGGGAATTATGAAGAAGTTTGGAATGGAAGACTCTAAGTTGGTGTGCACTCCCATGGTTACTGGAGTTGAGCAAGAATGATTAATCTCCTAAGGCTAATCATAGCAAGTATAGATCAATGATTGGTGGATAGCTATACCTAACTGCTACTAAACCAAATATCATGCATGCAGTTTGTTGTGGCTAGATTTCAAGAAAATCCTAGAGAGTCACATGTGGCAGTAGTAAAATGAATATTCACATACTTGAAGGCCACTCTGAAACATGGCTTGTGGTATCCAAAGGATACTAATTTCTCTCTAAGTTCATATACAGATGCAGATTGGGTAGGTTGTGTGGATGATAGAAGAAGTATTAGTGGTGGTTCTTTATTTCTTGGAGGCAGATTGGTGTCTTGGCTGAGCAAGAAGCAGGACTTAGTGCCATTATCTACTGTAGAAGCAGAATATATTGCTACAGTATCTTGTTGCACATAGGTGTTGTGGATGAAACATACTTGTAAGTATATTAGGTATCATATGATGAACCTATTTCTATCTTATGTGATAATACAAGTATTATCAATATTTCAAAGAATCCTATAATGCATTCTAGGACAAAGCATATATCAATCCGGTATCACTTCTTGAGAGAGGAGGTTGCAAAGAATGAAGTGAAGATGGAGTATGTGCCTACAAAGGATCAAGTTATAGATATTTTCACTAAGTCTCTTCCCAAAGATACATATGAGTATCTCCGACAGAAGTTGGGGGTTATTGCCCCTCCTTCATTCAACTAGATGCATAAGTGTGTGTATCTTTTCGGGAGGCATTTCAAGATATATCTCTTGGTCCTAGACTGATGTTGAAGGCTACCTCTAAGAGGGGAGTAGGTAGCAATGGTTGCTGATTGGTGTAGTGAGATGGAGTATATGGGGGAGTGTGCAAAAAAGTGTAATGAAAAGATGTGCAAAAAGGTGTGAAGAAAGGAGAGTGCATTAAAAGAAAAAGGAATTGTTTGTCAGTGTTGTCCTTTGACGCCTTGTCAAAGGAAGTGAGAGTAGAAGTTGTAGAGCAGTTATTGTTCCCTACAGGTGTTGCCTTTGGGAGAAAGTATGTATATGTGAATGATGACAAAGGGGAAGTAGAATAAAAGAAACTATATGTTGTCCTTTTCCATTGATGTCAAAGGGGGGGAAAGTTAGCTGAAAAACCATATGAAGAAAGGGGGACCAGTGTGTACTAATGTGTAGTATGTATTGTTGATCAAAGTTGTTATTGATGGTTTTTCATATTAGGTGTTTCCATCAATGAAAAGGGGGAGATTATTGGAAACTTGTGTTGTTGCATTGATACCAATCCTTGAGGAAGTAAGTGTGTTGGTTGCATTATGTTGTCATTAATATTATCACTTGTGTCAACATCTAATGTAAGAATAATGAGTAAGTGCTTGTGGATATCAACCTTTTGTGTGGTTGAGATGCTGAGAAAGTCTTGTAGACATTGAGATCGTGTTTGTGGTGCTTGTTTTCTAGGTGTTCTTGAGAAAAAATGAATAAAAGAAAGTTCAGTGGTGCATAGTGGTGCTCCATTTTGTGCTCCACATTTATTTTGTATTGAAGCTATGCTTCTATGGTTCATATATGTTGATAAGAGGTGTTTAGAGGTGTTATATCCATAGTTTCATGTTCTAGATCATTCTTTAGAAGAATTTGTGTTCACCGGTATGTGAATTGTGAAGCTATGTTGTTTGGGAGAAATGGAATTGCTTCACATTTCTCTGCATTATGGTTTCTGGTCTTGCACATTTGGGAATGTGTCTAGAAAGTCTATATCTATATTCAGTTAGAGTTGTTTGAGTTTTGGAGCTCCACAAGGTTGGATTCATAAGTTGTTGTGTGTGGAAGGTTAACTGGGTGTATAGAATGATTATATTCTTCAGGTATATGAAGTTGCAAAAGTTTTGTTAGATTTTAAGGTGTTGATGGAATATTCCAGATTATTGTTGAATTTTGTGTGTGGTTCTTGATTTTTCTTTGTATTTATTTAAGTGTGTACTTGAATGATTAAGGGTGTTAACACATGTTTGACTGAACTAGCATGTTAGCACTAATTACAGATAGTCTTTGATGTTTTTGGAAGTGTGTCATGGCATGTCAGTATAGATTTGGGTCTGAGTTAAGTTGTGGTGTGGTTTTCCTCTTTCCATCATGGAAGTGTTTAGTGCTGACCTATTTTGAATTTGCACATTTGAGGTGCATAACTGACCTTGGAGATTATTTTCAAGGTTGCAAACTATATATGTTTGTGATAAATTGGTGAAGGAGTTGTGTGGAGGTGTCAAAGTTAATCAAGTGCAATGCAGGATTTAACAATTAGGACTACTACAAGCAGTAAGTAGAAGGTATCCACATTCTTCAAGATACCTAATGTTACTAGAGACAGTGAGCTATAGGTTGTAGATGGTCTAGAGTTGCAGTGCCAGATCTTTTTTGTTGCTCTGAGATGGATTTCTCATTGTAACAATCTTCTTTCTTCTTTGTAATCTAACAATGAGCCCTTCTTTCTTTTGGGAAGTGTTCCCTTTGATAGAGAGCCAATTGTATTAAATGTTGCATTTACTTTATATAGTGAGCTAATCCTCACTGCGGTTGTTCCCTTTTTGGGTTTTCTACGTAAATCTGGTTTTCTCTTGTGCATGGTATTTGATATGTTGTTGTTTCATTTATTTAGTGTCATGCTAAATATGATTAAGGGTTTAACGACTAATAAATATTTAAATGATAATGAGGGTTTTTATTTTTTAATGTACAACTGATTCACCCCCCCTCTCAGTTGTCTTAAACATTCAACACTCCTAACATCAAACCTAACATATAACCCTATACCATATCAACATTTCCTCACTATTATTCCATCCTAACCCCCCTTTTCATTTATTGCCAATATTTAATCAAACAATTCATATTCCTTAGTTAATTAGGTTAATGCTCATCCATTTATTCTAAAGTAAATAAAAAATATATATTTTCACCTTTTCTTCACAAATAATTAAAAAATCAATTATTCACTCACACTCTATCATAAATACTCCATGATTCCCTTCCATTTCAAATCCATGTAAAACTTATTAATAAAATAAACAAGAAAAAGAACTAATTACCCTCACCCATTTTAGAGCCCACTAAGGAGCCATCATAACTATTTTTTGACTGTTTTATTCAATTAAGATTCTTTACTCGTTCTCAATTGATCTCAATCGTTCATTTAAAATCAAATCAAGTGTATGCTTTCTTTGAATATTTGTCCAATTTTTGGAATCAAAAGTAAGTGTTCCCTTTATTTTTTTATTTTCTTAGGGGTTAGGTGGATTAGATTTAATCACCAATCAGTAGCCAAGTATGTGTTCTAGTGGTCTACACAAAATTTAAGGTGCAACTATCATAGCATCTCCTTTATAGTTTTCCAAGTGAAGGAGGAAGGGGGTTTACTCTCTTAGACCAAGCTATTAAACAACAACCATGTCTCATAGAATCAAGCCTCATGTGACTTTGTGTATATTGAGGAGTCGCTAGTTGAGCCTTGCGTAAAACCTAGCATAGAAAACCAATTGACTATTTGTAACTTGTGATGCATTGGTAGATTGTTAGCCCCATAAATTTACTTGCCATATACCTTTGAAAATGGAATAATAGGTCACATGCTCTCCTCCCACACCTTAAGATGATATTAAAGATCAAAAGTGGTTAGTGCCTTAAGATCAACATACTAATACTATTTACGATCAAGTCTAGGAAGATGATGGGCTCAAAAACCAAATAGGCCAATACTATTTATGACCAAGTCTAGATAGATTGGAAGGTTCATGAGCCAAAAAATCCCACTTGATTAGGTAGGGTGTTGTGACTACTTTGTCTTCTATCCCCTTATACAAAGTCTATGTAAAAACCAAAATCTAAGCAAGAGAAATCCAACCTAACAAAAATAATGGATCATGATTCAATGAATTCATTAAACAAGTCAAAATCCCCTTGGAGCATATAGCAATGGACAATCGAGCAAACATAACAATGACAACTATGATTTGCTTAGAGTTGAACATAGCCATTCCCTTGACTTGATCCATACAATCTCTAAATGAAATCATTATGAATAATATTTTCCCACACTTTGATTGAAAAACCATGAACAATCTTATAGATCAAGATACTTTAGACTAAGATCATACTAATACTAGCTATCCCTTAGGCCATAATCAAATATCTATTACTCATCCTTATGATAACTTTGACAAGGGAAACGCCATCCTAGACCACAATCTTTAAATCCAATTCACACGTGAAGCCCACATTTTAAAAGAAAAAATAAAAGCCTTATCCCCTTATGTGAGTCCTTCAACACCTAAACCTTCACAACCAAAGCAACCACCCAATCAATCCAATATTTAGAATCAATCTTATCAATACAATCAAGCCAATTTAATTATGAAGGATGTTATCCAAAAACAACAATTGAAGAATACTCAAAAGTATGAAGATGATAAATATGTTGTTTACAATAAAACTACCTATTGTGACCTTTTCACACATCACCCCATTCAAAATGGGGACCCCCTAATTTTTGTCCCATTTGGGTTTTTTGGCTTTGGTTTTGCGGCTGTCTCTCTTTGTTCCATTTGTATTTCTAGGGATGTGCCTATCTTTGGGCCTAGGTTGAAGTTTGGCTAAGTCTATGAAATTAGGGTTTTCATTCTTCAAGCTAGTTTGGGGTTAATTTAGGTGAGAAAATTGAAATCTGAGCCTGACACTGCATTCGGAAAGCTTCAGACAGGTTCCCATTAAATTTTCACTGAATTATGACGACTTACTATTTTTAGTAAGTACTCAATTTGGGACCTTTTTCTTTGGAATTTTGAAATTATGATTGCTTCGCCATGTTTAGAGCCCTTTGAGCTGTTTGCTTGCAAAAATTGAGCAAATTCTGACAACTTTCTATTTTTAGCAGTTCTGGCTTCAGGAGCAATCTTTTAGGGTTTGTATGTATGATTTTTCAATGCATGTCAGGATAGTCTTTCTTGGTTTTTCAAGAGCTTCACAATGGTATAACATGCAAGTCAAGGTGATGACTTTCTATTTTTAGCAGTTACCTCACATGCAAGCCAATTTTCTGGGTTTTTTTGGGTTTTTTGAGATCTCTTGGGTAGTATGACATGCAACCAAGTCCGACAATCAGTTGATCACTTTTTCAGGAACTTACTATTTTTAGCAGGTTCACTCTAGCAGTCCTAGATCTTCAGTTTCAAGAGCAGAACATTTCAAATTACAAACGGAGTCAAACAGAGGTCAATAGAGGCACATGCAAGTGAAATTAGGGTTTCCAACTTTGGGGCCTAAAATGAGGGGTAAAACTTGAGAAAAATGAAAAACTGATGTATCCCATTGTGATCAGCATCCTTCAAGCAGTCTACTGGTAAAATTTGAATGTAATCTACCTACTTACTATTTATAGTAAGTCACCTCTAGAGCAATGGTAAAAATAGTAGGTGAGCACGAGAGGAAAGTGTGAATAGGACAATTAGGTCATGAGGATCACATGGAAAAAATTTCAAGTCAAGAGGAGTTGCAGAAGTTCACGAATCAAGAAGTTACTAAAAATAGAAAGTGAGGGCGAGCAGGTTGAAAAATTGGCTAAGTGTTCAAATAGGCTAGGAGGGAGACAGGGAAGCACACAAGGCAGGAGCCCCCCTCAAAGGCACCCTCAACATGGTGTCATCTAAACACGCCTCAAGGAAGTCTGGAAAGTTCCTAAGTCAAAAATTGCTTGACCCCCCTCCAAATGCGCCCATCTTGAATAGGAAGTAATAAGATGAAAATTTTCGAAGGCATAAGAAAATGGAAGTTGACCCCTCCAAATGTGCCCTCAAGGATGAAAGAAATTTTCTAAGGAAAAAATAGAAGCACCACCTCTGAAATGCACCCTTGGCAGGAAGTGAAGAGGAAATTTTTTTCTAAGTCATAAAATGGAAGCACGACCCCTCAAATGCACCCTCAACATGATGACACCCAAATGCGCCCAAGGTAAATAGAAGGTTTGGGAAATTTTTCTAAGTCATAAAATGGAAGTACCACAAAGTAAATGCACCCTCAACATGAAGGACTAGGGGTGAAATATGACCTTGGCAAGTGAACAAGGAATGATAGAAATTCTAAGGCATGGGAAATGACACTACCACCCCCTAAATGCGCCCAAGTTGAGAAGAGATGCAAGAAATTTTCTAAGGCATGAGAAATGGTAGTAGACCCCACCATATGTGCCCAAGTTAGAAACATGGAGGATAAATTTCCAAGGCAAGAGAATGAAAGCACAAGGTAGTATATGCGCCCATCTTGAATAAGGAGATGTTTGAATAATTTGAAAGGAAAAAATGGAAGTAGACCCCTCTAAATGTGCCCAAGGATGGAGAGGTCAAACTAAACATTAGTGAAAAATATTTTGAAGGGTGGAATAAATTAAATGAACCCATTCATGTGCACCCATGAATAATAAAGTTGAAATATTTTCTAAGGGAATATTTTTTTTAAAGTCAGGGGGTCTTGAATATTTTCTAAAGGGGAAATACATTTTGAAAATATTACTCCTTGGCATGTGATTTTAAAATGGACACTCTAGCTTATGATTGATAAAATTTTCTAAGAGGAGATAAAATTTTCTAAGGCTCAGGAGAGAAAATATTTTTAGGGCAGAGGGATAAAATAAAATGTGCCTAAGTCTTTTGAGATAATTTTTTCTAAGGCGCAGGAATTATTCCAAGATGAGGGAAAAATTTAAACTTCTGCAAAGTAGTGGAGTGGAAATTAAATGAGCCTGCTAAAATAAGCCTCCTTCTAGAAGTCAAAATATTCTCAGACTTAGTTATAAGAGATACAAAAATTTTCATTTTTCCTCACCAGCCGTCAGTGCGAGTTTGAGACTCTAAAGGTGAAGAAAATTGAAGTTGGAGAAAAGTTGTTGAAGAGAGCAAGGAAATTTCTAAGTGTTGAGAAAATATTGATTTTGCTGGAGAAGTGTTGAGGTTTGAAGTCAGAATTTCAGTGCTAAAGGCTTTTCTTTTTTGAAGTTCGCTCTATATACTAGTCATCACGAAGTTAATCTATTTTCTAAGTTAAGTTTCTAATGAATATCTTTTATTTTTGCAGGATGGATAAAGTAAACAGAAGAGTGACTGCAAGAGCAAACAAGGCTACAAATGCTAAATCCAACAAAGCCAGTGTGTCCAGGCAGACAGTAATCAAGAAGTGGAGCAAGCCATTTCTTCTAGAGTCAAAGTTTACTTCAAAGTTGGGAGAGTTGAGCAACACAAATCTTGGCTCATTCAATCTGGGAGCACTCAAAATTTGAATGTATGGAATAGGTGACTATCCTCCATCAGTCACATCGCATAATATTGTGAAGAGTGGACTTTATGAAGCTATTGGTTTACAACCATCCATTCAATGTCTAGAGATAATCATGTAGTGTGCCAATCGCTACAAATCAGAGCGAAGAACAATTATTTCACCTAATGGAAAATTGTTTTCCAATCTCACTCCTGAAGCCATCGAAGAGGTGCTTGGAATTATTGCTTCTAAGGAGATGATTTATAGAACAAGAGAGAGGGATGAAAGGATTAATGCTTCTTCTTTTAAGAGGTGTGCGGGATTGATAAATTCTATTTGGATGCAGAAACCCAGGCCTACTCACACCAAGCTGCCCAAGCAGATAATTTTAAATGATGTAAAGCAAGAATATTGTGACCTGATTATGATGCTCAACAGGGTGAATGGAAGTCCCCAATCACATATCTTTGAGTCGTGGATGTTCTACTTCATCAGCATCGTGTTAGAAGGAAAAGACCGTGTAGACTAGGCAAGGATGATAAGTGATAATATAAACAAATAGTTTAGAAATTTGAGAAGAACAAAGACCTTTTATATGAGTTCATATGTGATTTATATGCTGGATCGAATGACAAAATATAGGGGAATATCTTATAAGGAGCTGATTGGGTGTGCTCATGAGTAGTTTAAGATTCATGAGGCTTTCCCATAGTTGGACCTGAACAACACCTCTCACTACAAAATAGTTAATGATGCCTTCATGATGTACATAACCAAAATGCTTCAGTGGAGAAAACATTAAAGAATATTAAAGGAAGCTCAGGAGCTGATTGAGAGGTATGGATGTTGGTTTATCTAATTTTTGAAGTTCACATATATATAAGACTGTAGGGGTTCTCATCATCTCCTTTCAGATTGCCAAGATACCCCACGAACAAAATATTAATGTTAGAGATATTTTGGTAGCTCATTGCCTATGATAGAATTTAGAAAAGGAAGAAGAAAGGAGGACTAGACTTCCCTATCATCATGGGAAATTTAGATGAAGTTTGTCCCACCTTGCAAGCAGCCAAGGAGGTTGAGGATGAGTTGCAATTTTTCCACCTCTCGTACCACACTTGCAGGTAGGATTATGATCCTTATAGGAATATCAGGGTGGTGCTGATTGAGGATTTTAGACATAGTGCACATATTGAGGATTTCTGAGCTAATGCGATGGATGATACTGAGATTAGGAGAAGGATATTTTCTAGGATACCTTTGAACATGATTAGAGAATGCAAGATTATTCTAGTTCCAGACTAGGTGGAAGAGGACGTGAATGTTATGCAACCTGATTATGAGACAGTGAGAAATACAAATAGTCCCTCTTCTTGATTGGTCAGAGCCGAAGATTATGGATTTGGATATATTATGCATTCCAGTGTTGAAATTTATGAGAAATTGGGTGGAGAGGCATGCAAACAGACTTAAGAGCAAGTCAATTTCTCTCACTTACAACTTGATGGGTGACTAGAGGCCTCCAACAGTTAGAAAGAGGAAGTAGGTCACCCAAGCTTCAAAACCATGAAGAGAGAAACAGGTTCAAAAGGCACCTCAACAAGTTGAGGAAGCATCATCCACACCATCACGGGCTCGGTCTACACATGTACAGGAGGTCTCATTATTTTTAGACCAAAGAAATAGATTGAATGAAGAACTAGAATTGCTGGAAGCAAATTAGCCACCTCGTAGGGAGTCAGTTGGTCAAAGTGTCAATGCACCTAGAAGAGAGAACCGACAAGAAGAAGTGGAAGAAATGACCATACATACCCACTTCCAGCGGGAGATTGAGACAACCCTGGAGGATGAGACTATTGCGGGGCAGGAGGATCAAGTTTCAGGAGAAGATACCTAGCAGACAAAGATTAATGAGCCTCATCAGAATGTTAATAGAGAAGAAGTGCATGAAGAAGAAGTGAGGGAGGAGAAACCACTTATTGTTTGTAACCCACAATAGGCAATGCTAGGTTGGCTAAGGGAAAGGATGAGAAGGGAACCTATTGAGGAGAGTGACTCGACGATTGAGATGAAATAATTCCTCAATAAAATCAATGTACCACCAAAAAATAAGAAGGCGAGAAAATTCTCAAAGATTTCTACGAATGAGGATGTTTCTCACACACTACATGTGGCTGTTCCCAGGATTGAGTGTGATCGAGATGATGCTGTTCTAGAAAATTATGTGGTCGCCACCATGGAGTTAGGCTACCCTACAGGGGCTTAGATAATTGAGGAGTGTGACAACTCCTATCAGGAACTCAAGGACATGTTGCTCCAAACCAAATGAAAGTACAAACAATTAAAGAGGGAGCATATGACATTGGTTGGTTATGTAAAACACTTGGCTCATCCATGTGGATAGGAGAACCCAACAGTTGAACTTCTAGCGAAACTCTCGAGAGAATTAGTTAGTGGCCTGGAGGATTTGAGGAAGATGGATCAGGAGGCAGATAAGTGGTTTGGCAGTGTTCGCATCGAGACATAGAAGTTCATGGAGGATATCGTTCATTCTTATCAACAGGCCTCTAAAATTCTGGCATGCATGAACACCGTTGATCAAGCTTGGAGCGAGACTCATATCTATCAGACTAAGACATTATACGTTTGAAGGCTTTGATGCATATACCCTTGCAGACTTTGGTGGAGGGAGGTGTGATATATGAGGGGGATGAGTATGACTTCACCAGTTGGTATTCTTCAGTGGTCATGGCCCGAGGTTTCTTCGATGTAGCATAGGCAGATTCAACTAGAGTTAGAAAGGCTATGGGAAATATTTTGGAAGGAGTCTTGAACACACTCGAGTCTATATTTTCTAGAAGACTGACTCTAGAGGAGATGACTACAGATGGCCTGAGTAGATTGGAGCCCTTCTTCTTAGACATGAGATCATTTGTCCAAGTGGAATACGAGAACATTTCAACCTTCTCGAACATTGTTTAGAGTACTCAAGACACCTTAGTTGCTTGGAGAAAATCTTGTACTCAGCATGGGTAGATAGTCACGGTGCTTGAATTTGAACTCAACCATATTCCACCCATTTCAGTTCAGGAGGTTGAGGCTATGTTAGCCAGATTCGTTGAGTTCACGGCCAAAGAGAAGGAGAATGGAAACACCTTGTTGGATGATGACCTTCTAGAGGATGATGGTGGGAATTAATTTCTCATTATGACTTTGGGAGAAAGTGGGAATCATTTGCTCATTTATTACCCCACTCCTCTTTGTGGTGGTTTTTAGGGAAGAATCTTGATTAGGGCATATGTGGCTCAATTTGAGCCGTCCATTAGATTTGGCCATCTATAAAAGGGGCATCCCCCCTGATTTGTACATCATTAGAATGTAGAGAGATAGAATAGACAATAAGGCATAGAGAGACATATAACATAGATTGATAGATAGGAAAAGGAAGGAAAGTTTTCAAGTTGAATGTTGTTTAAGAATTTTTGTGAACACTTCTATAGTAAAAAGAGTTATCATTGCTTGTGGTTTCATCTTTTTTTGTGGGTAGCTAGAAAGATTTATTCATCCTTCCAATCCGCATAGAATCCTAAAGTAGCTTAGAGTAAAGTAGGTTTTAATTCATGCACGTAGATAACTATGGATTGTGGTGGTTGAATTAAGGAAGCTTCGTTAATCCATACCACTAGTGGGCTCATTGATGATGGGTTCGCCTTGTGTGGTCAACTGGAATATTGTGGACCTAACTTTGATTTTCGTTTACATGTTGGCATGCGTCATTGTGATGGTGTCTTCATATCAAATTGTGATCTGAATACCTTTAGTTACTCCTTTGAAGATTGCACCAATTATGTGGAAGCTGTCCAAGGTGAGGCAAAGCAGAGCTTGGTTGAAGTTTGAAAGAGTTGATCTCCACATCCCACACCTAGGATAGACCATATCATTTCTAGTCCCTGCAACCATTCAATTTCTGCATTTTCTGGTTAGTTTAGGAAACCCGTGCTTCATTGACAAATGTTTTGAATCTTGTGAAAACCCCTTTCTCTTTGATCTCCGGTTGAACAATTACATAAGTCCCCCTTGAGATACCAACAAATCACTTTGAGCCAACTAAGTCTGTATCCACTGCATAAAGGAACCTTGGAGTTGAATGCATGATCTTTCTTGCAATCTTAGCATGTAGGAGATTTTGATCAAGAGAGGATAGAGTGACTGTTGGGAACTTTATTCTATGTTGGTGCAGTCATAAAACACCCATCAACAGAATTGGTGCTAGAAGGAGGGCTGAATACGAACAACTGAGCAGTTGAACTTAGATTCTATCAAATTTTATTATCTATAGGGGCGATCTAAGAGACTCTTTTACCTTCCTCCAACACGTCAACATAATTGGAGCTAGAAGGAGGGCTGAACGAGGAAATAACACACTGCTCTGGTTATCATTTATTTTATGCTTGCCTCTCCTCCTAACACACAACAAAATTGGTGCTAGAAGAAGGGCCACAACATCTATATTGAAGTAGAAAGGGTTTTATCATAAATAATTTTATTGGAGAAGAGTATCATGAATCAAGATGGTGCTACCGTATAAAGGTATATTCCAAGTGTTGCAACCAAATTTAGGATTCAACGATGATTAGGAAGATATTCTTTTAGGATTGAACAATCTTGCATGGAAATTGAAGAGGAGTGCAACTGAGTATATGCGAACAAGCTTTGTATTGGAAGAAGAAGAAGAAAAGGCTATTCAGATCCAAGTTCTATTGAAATAGATTTTCTTAATCAAAGACAACCACTCCCTCTTGCACATCACCAATAGACAAAGCAACTACATCCTAGAGTGTATCAGTTCGTTCTCGCCGAAAAAGTTTAAAATAATTTTGAGGTCTACACCCAATTCATCTAAGGACTTTGTGGAGTTATAGCTACCTACTAGAGCAAGGAAGAAGAAAGAAATCCAATCAAGCGAAGAAGTTCCATCAAGTGAAGAGGTTCAGTCAAGCGAAGAAGTACCAAGTGGAGTAAAAATTTCAAATTTGTTCAGAACTCCACCTAGCACTTCAAGGTTTGTGATCAACCAAGATCAATTCAAGCTACCATTCTAGTAATTATTTAGCAACAACAACTGATTCAAGCTATTGTAAATCAACAATAGCTAGTCCAAGCTATTGTATATCAGTGGCAACAACCAATTCAATCTATGGATCAACCAAGAGTTCAACTGACTCCAAATGGTGCTACTTGGTTGGTTGACAACTCGTGTCCACTAGAGTTTGTTGACTACCATGATATGTCGAAGAATCCATAGAATTCTGCACTAAGTTCCATGTCAATGATGTGAATTGCACTGTTGAGGACCACATCAAGATGTTTGAAAATCACTTACGTAATAGGTAGATTGCATATGGGCATGTGGCTTGTAGGCTATTTCCATATTCCTTGGGAGAAGAGGCTCATTATTGGTTTATTCACCTACTAGTTGGATCAATAAGGTCATGGGAGTAGATGAAAGAAGCCTTCATTAGAAATTTTGGTATACCTATTACTCCTATAGAGCTTTATCGTAAGTTTGTAGAAGTGAGAAGGTAGGACAGAGAGCCCATTCATGCTTTGAACACTAGGTTTTAGAAGGGTCTCACGTGATTACATACTCCTTATATTATTGATGATGCCATGGATAATTACTATGCAGCCTTGGATCCTTTGACTGCAATGTTTGTGAAATCTCACCCCGCTCCAGCCAATATGAACCAAGCTTATGCTAAAGCGGTTGAAGTAAGTCATAGTTTAGGGAAAAACATAACTAGGCCCTCATTGTATACTAGCCTAATTATGGTCAACAATCAAATGAAAACACTTGGCTCGACATGGAATCAACAAGTTCCAGCACTAAATGCAATTCCTCAGCCAACTTATCAAGTATCAACACCATCAAATCAGTTAGTTCTCCACCTTGGGATGCCTTTGTCCCAAGAACAAGCAACACAACCTGTTTATCTCCAAAACATAGTGCCACCAGCGAAAACTAAAGAGGAGAAAGAGGAAATGAAAGATTTAATAGAGAAAGTGAAAAGTCTATCAACTAAGGTGACATACCTCATAAATTAGAATAATCAGATTCAAGCCATGCAAAGAAGTTATCAAGCACATCAAGGTGCTAATCGAGGATATCAAAATAATCCTCCCAATCATCAAGATACCCATCAAGGATATAGTCATGAAAATAGTCATGGGTATAGAAACAATAATCAAGGATTTCAGAAGAAACCATGGAATACAGGGCCTAACGGATGTGTTCCCTCACCATTGGACAATCCGCCACCTCCTGGGAACTGTCCTACAGATAGAGTCTCTTAGCTGAGGCCACCTTGTCAAGATGGTGTAGGCTACACAACACCAATCAACACTCTGATCTTCAGTGCCACAAATTCCAAGTTGCAGCTGATATTTTTAAGATAGAAGCAAAGAATACAGAGGCCACAGAGAATCCTCCAGTTATAGGGTATGAGTTAGTCCCAGTGCCCCGATATGATCAGGCGTTGATCTTAGAAGATTTCAACTTCCCACCTGAGTTTCAAAGTTATACACCCCCACCAGTTAATCATAAATTTTTGCCAGCTTCAACAAATGGTCCTGTGGGGACGCCAGAGTTTCAAGTTCCCTCAGAGGCTCATGCCACGTATGCATCACTAGAGGAGCCTCTTAGAAGAGATGGTTATATTTTTCTGCCTCTTAACAATAGCGTCTTGGTAGAGGGAAGAAGGGAGGTGCAATATTTTCAGTCAATTGGAGGTGGAGCTCCTAAGGTTTATCAGAGGAGCTATCAACAAAATGAGCCTTTGACTACATCAACACCTCCAAATAATTTTACAACTTCCCCCACATCCAAACGCGTGCAATAATCTGATTTTACCAAGGGATTCTCTAGAGTATAGGCAACAAAATGTAACACAGGGAAAAAGTGGGCAACAAACTACTCAACAATCTGCTCACCAAGCTGAACACGGACATAAGGAGAAATCTCCTAGAGAAGATATCAAGAAGCTTAGTTCCTACATTTTAGAAGATTTCAAGAAGGTGAAGGTTAGTCTCCCCCTCTATGAGCTGATGAAGATTTCAAAGGTTATAGACACTCTTTTGGGAACTTTAATTGAGACTCCTAGCATGAGAAATACTTCCCAAGAAGGACCAAATGTACCAATAAATCCTACTGTCGTCACGAAATCTCATCTCGTACAGAACACAAATGTGGTATAAGATGTTCCTCATATGCCCTATAATGCTTGGGAGGCTCAACAACAGTCTACCAATTTTGTGGGTATGGTGCAAGAGTCTTCAAATGCTTCTAAGATTGAGGAGAGAGATCAACCTGATGCTCCCACAAAGTAGAAACAGAGTTCAAAGGAGGTTGTTCAAGATAATAAGATTCAGTCGAGTAGAAAATATGAGAAAAAGGATAATTTGGTTGATGAAAGGAGAAAGCCCATGGTGTTTTATCAAGGGAAGATGAACCAACCCCATTCCTTGTCTCCGTCAGAATTTTTGGAAAGTTATTGCATAATTGTTTGATTGATTCCAGTGCATCAACTAATGCCATGCCATTGAAGGTATGCGAGAGGTTGAGTTTAATTCCTCTCCAAACCACCAAGAAAGTGACTTAGTTGGATAAGACTAAAGTTCTAGTTGTCAAAGAGTTAAATAATATTCATATGCAGCTGGCAGCGGATCCCAGAGTTCAGAGCTGTATTGACATATCAATTGTGGATATACCAGATGGCTATGGCATGTTGTTGAGCAAAGATTGATCTAGAAAGTTAAATGGATACATTGTGATCGACTTCTCTCACATGTGGTTACCTTGGAGAGGAATTCCAAATCAGATAAAAGTTGAAAGCACACCCCAACTTAGACTAATGATCATGGAATATGGTGAGGACAATGAGATCTTGTTTGTGGAAACTGATTTGGGTTCATATAAGCTTGTTAAGCAAGAAGTTCTCATGTTGCAAAGGTCGAATGAAGAAAAATTTTTAGAAGATGAACCTACCTCTACTAAAGCATCAAATGAAGATGATTCAAGTAGGATAAAAGGTGAAGGAATGTTTGAGAATTTCAAAGATTTTGTGTTCAAAAGTGTAAAGCAAGAGATAGAATTGGGAAAGGAGGCCTCCATCAAAAATTTGTTACTGCCCAATTGGTGTAGAATTCACGAGCCTTTCCATTCAGAAGTCACATGTGCTATGTGCAAGATTTCCTTGGAGAAAGTTTCAAAGATGGTACCACAAGTCTCTTTAGAAGAAGAATGCAAAGAAGTTAATGAAGGAGAAGGTTCTTCCATGGAGAAATTGGTGAAGGATGAGAAAATCAAGCCAGATGTGGAAAAGAACATTCCAAAAGTATGTGATCAAGTATGGACTTTGAGATTCGATGGATCAAAATCTAAGAATGGAAATGGAGCCGGATTTGAGCTTATCAACCCAATAGGAGAAGCATATTTAGGCGCTTATAGACTCTAGTTCTTCTGCACTAACAATGTCACTGAATATGAATCATTGATTCATGGGTTGATCCTTGCAATCTAGAAGGGAGCCAAAATTCTACATGCCTATGGAGATTTAGATATTGTGGTCTGCCAAGTGAGAAAGCAGTATGCTTGCCATGATAGTAGATTGAATCGCTATCGTAACAAAGTCTGGGACCTGATCGAAAGCTTTGACACATTCAACATCAAGCAGGTCTATAGATCCAAGAATCCAATTGCCAATTCTCTCGCACAAGCAGCTAGTTCGTTAGAACCTTTGGCCATGGAGTGTTTGAAATTTTTTATAGTAGAATTGATCTCTACACCCTCAATCCCAGATAATATAAAGAATTTTCAAGTATTTGATGTTGATAAGCAGATTCTAGATTTCCTCACGTGCTTTGGTGTGTTTGAATCCCAAATCATAGATGAAGAAGAAACTGAAGAAGCAGAGTTTGATGCAGAAGGGATCATGAATTTGAAAATGAATATTATCCCTAGAGGTATGGTTGAATTAGAAAGGATTTTCAATCCCAACAAATTGAGTAGAAATTAGAGCACTCAGAGAAATGAATGCAAAGCCCTCAATTTGGGGACCGATGAGCAAGTAAAGAATGTTTTTATTGGTAAGGTTTGTACCCCATAAGAGAAATAAGGTATCTTATGGGAAATGAAAGAATTCCTAGATGTGATAGCTTAGGGTTATGAATATTTGAAAACGTATGATACTTCCCTAATTACACATACAATCCCATTGAAGCCAGGAAGTAAGCCATTCAGATAGAGGAAAAGGCCCGTAAAGCCACTGCTGGAACCATTAATTTATCAGGAAGTCAAGAAACTTATTTCAGCTCAGATTATCTTTCCAGTAAGGCACTCGATGTGGGTTTTCAATCTAGTTCTACTTAGAAAGAAGAATGGTGAAATAAGATTGTGCGTCAACTTTCGTAATTTGAACATGGCTTCTGAAAAGGATAATTATCCCTTGCCATCATTGGATGAAGTATTACAGATTGTTAATGGCTTTCAAATGATGTATTTCCTAGATGGCTACTTCGAGTACAACCAGGTGATGGTAGAAGAGGCAGATTGACTAAAAATGACATTCACCACCAAGTGGGGAACTTTTGCATACAAAATAATTCCTTTTGGCCTAATCAATGTCAGAGCCACATTTTAGCGGGCTATGGACATTGCTTTCCGAGATTTAGTTGGAAAATGTATAATTATATATATGGATGATCTGATTGTGTTTTCCAAGAGAAGAGAAGACCACGTTGAGGATCTGAGGAATATTTTCCAAAGATGTAGGAGATATGGTATTTCCCTCAATCCGAAGAAATGCATGTTCGGCATTACTGAAGGAAAGTTGTTAGGGCATGTTATTTCAGAAAGAGGAATCTTAATCGATCCAGAATGTATTGAGGAAATCTCAAAGATTGGTTTGCCAGGAAGCCAAAAAGAGTTGAGATCATTCTTTGGAAAGATCAATTTTTTGAGGAAGTTTATAACCGGGTTTGCGGAAATTGTAAGACCATTGAATGAAATGTTGAAGAAAAATGCAAAGGTTGATTGGACTCCTCAAGCTAGGAAAGAATTTGATGAAATCAAGCAGGTGATAGTGGATGCCCCAGTATTAGTTAGTCCTGATTATTCCAAGCCATTTTATATATACTCATTCACTTCAGAACATACTTGCATGATGGTGTTGACCCAAAGAACTGAAGAAAAATATGAGCACTCTATAGCTTTCATGAGTGCAACTTTAAAAGACATAGAGCTAAGGTATCCTAGTGTGGAAAAACAAGCTTATGCTTTGGTGAAGGCTATTAAGAAATTTAGACACTACATCCTGAGAAGTAAGGTCTACGCTATAGTTCCAGATGCCACTGTGAAGACACTTCTGATGCAGAACAAACTAGGAGAAAGGAGATGCAAGTGGGTCGCCACTTTGTAAGAATATGATATGGAGATACACCCTATGAATTTGGTCTGAGGGCAAGCTTGAGCACAAACAATCGCAATGATTGGACCCAAACTTGTGTAATAGACATATGTATTGGAAGAAGTGTCTCCAAGGGAATGGTACAATGACACAGTTTATTATTTGTTGAATCATAGATGTCCTTCACATTTGAATCCAGTGTAGTGAAGAGCCCTAAGAATGAAGAGCTAGAGATTTATGCTTCAGGGGTCAGTACTCTATAGAAGAAATCACAAAGGAATTTATTTGAGATGTGTAGGAAAAGAAGAAGCCAAATAGCTTATGGAACATTTTCACAAGAAATTTGGAACAGGTCACGAAGATGGTTTAGCCACAACTCATCAGATTTGAAGGGGTAGATATTACTGGCCTACACTTTTTAGAGATGCTTATGAACATGTGAAGGCTTGCCATATTTCTCAGGAAGCTATAGATAGAGGAAAGAATCTAGCTATGCCTTTGCATCCAATGATTGAAGTCAGGCCATTTGCAAAATGAGGATTAGATTTTACTGGGATGATTAATCCACCTTCTTTAGCATAGCACAAGTACATTTTGATACCAATAGATTACTGTACCAGGTGGACAAAAGCTCAAGCTCTTAAGCTTTACACGACATACATAGTGATTAAGTTCATTGAAGAGAATATTATTACAAGATTTTGATGCCCCCATGCTTTGGTGTGTGATAATGATCCAACATTTTCATCTTTGAAGTTTTCTAACTGGGAATTTGAGTATGGGATTACTTTAAAATTTTCTTCCGACTATTATCCATAGGGGAATGGACTTGCAAAGTCTATGAATAAGAATCTACTGAATGCTATTAAGAGGTTGTTGGATAAGAACCCAAAGGATTGGCATACATAGTTGAGATTTGCTTTGTGGGCTGACAGGACCAAAATGAAGAATTCACTGGGAACATCTCCCTATCATTTGGTCTATGGACAGGACCCCGTCTTCCCAGTTCAGTTGAGGATCTCGAAGCAGAGGACTGGATTCAAACCAGGTTGACTCAGTTGATGCATCTAGAAGAAAAGAGAGATGAAGCATTGGAGAATTTGGCCAAGCATCAAGGAGTTGTTAAAAGATGGTTCAACAAGCAAGCTAAGGTCAAGGCCTTCTAGATTTCCAACCTGGTCTTATGTTGGGACAAGGCCCATGAGAAGAAAGGTGATCATGAAAAGTTTGACAAATTGTGGCTAGGCCCTTATCAAATTTCTAAGATCCTAGGAGATAATGCATTCAAGTTGAGGACATTGACAAGAGAGGATATCCCATTGCTAGTCAATGGGAAATTCCTCAAGCATTATTTCCAAGCTTAGGTTCCCTCTTGGGACCTACTTTGTACATACTTAGATTAGGTTGCTCTTTATGCTTTCCTATTTGGTTTTGGTTTGTTCCGTTTTGGTTTTGGTTTGTTTCCCTTTTGGTTTTTGGTTTGGTGTTCTTCCCTTGAGTTGTCCACTCAAGTGGTTTTTGGTTTGGAATGGGAAAAGATTTTGGAGTTTCCCATTGCGAAGGGGGTGATGATGTTTTCCTTACAAAATTTAGTTTTCTTCCACTTGGCTTTATGGATTTGTAAAAATTTTGAAAGCCAAGGTTGTTTTCCTCTTGTCATCATCCAGTTTCGAAATAAGCTTGACTCGGGAGGTTAATCAGTTATTGTGTCTTAACAAATGAATCCAAAGATCCTAATGCCCTACCTATTTAACAACCACTCTGAGTCATTTTGGTTTCTTGGGAATGGTTATGGCAAGTGAAAATTCTATATCTTACTTCAGCGCCACTACAATTCTCAAAACCCATTGGAGGCTTCATTACCTACCAGCCAATTGCAGAATTGATGGAAAATCAGTATGAAAAAGAAAAGATAAATGTGCTAAAATAAAATATCTGAAAAAGAACAATGAGAGAAATATTATACTTTGAATATTGGTTTTGGGAATATGCGGATAACTCCATCGGGGCTATGGACTCCTGGCTGGCAGTGGAGATATATTCATGAGAATTGTAGCGATAACCTCATGGAGGCTATGGACGCCTAACTGGTAGTGAGGCAATGTATAGGATGATTTTGAAGTTGAGATACTTATATAGCTTTGCATGGCCAATTTCAGAGGTCAAGATGGTTCAGAGATGGAATGAATATACATACACCCAGAGGATCTTAGATGAAGGAGTTTTGATCCAATATCGGATTCTTCTCCCCTTTTGAGTAAGTATCCTTTCCGTATGTTGGTTTGAGGGAGATTAGCTAAGGTTTAATTCTTAAAGTTTTTTTGAACACCTTCCCAAGGAGTCACCAAATGTTGTGACCTTTTCACACATCACCCCATTCAAAATGGGGACCCCCTAATTTTTCTCCCATTTAGGTCTTTTGGCTTTGGTTTTGCGGATGTCTCTCTTTGTTTCATCTGTCTTTTCGGGGATGTGACCATCTTTGGGCCTAGGTCAAAGTTTTGGCTAAGTATGTGAAATTAGGGTTTTCATTCTTTAGGCTAGTTTGGGGTTAATTTAGGTGAGAAAATTAAAATTTGAGCCTGGAACTGCATTCAGAAAGCTTCAGATAGGTTCCCATTAAATTTTCACTAAATTCTGACCACTTACTATTTTTAGCAAGTACTCAATTTGGGACCTTTTTCTTTGGAATTTTGAAATTATGACTACTTCGCCATGTTTAGAGCCCTTGAAGCTGCTTGCTTGCAAAATTTGAGCAAATTCTGACAACTTTATATTTTTAGCAGTTCTGGCTTCGGGAGCAATTTTTTAGGGTTTGTATGTATGATTTTTCAATGCATGTCAAGATAGTCTTTCTAGGTTTTTCGAGAGCTTCATGATGGTATAACATGCAAGTCAAGGTGATGAATTTCTATTTTTAGTAGGTACCTCACATGCAAGCCAATTTTCTAGGTCTTTTGAGATCTCTTGGGCAATATGACATGCAACCAAGTTTGACAAATAGTTGACCACTTTTTCAGGAACTTACTATTTTTAGCAGGTTCACTCCAGCAATCCCAGATCTTCAGTTTTAGGAGCAGAACAGTTTAGAACAAAAACAGAGTCAAACGGAGGTCAATAGAGGCACATGCAAATAAAATTAGGGTTTCCAACTTTGGTGCCTAAAATGAGGGGTAAAACTCATGAAAAATGAAATACTGATGTATCCCATTGTGATCAACATCCTTCAAGCAGTCTACTAGTAAAATTTGAACACAATCTGCATACTTACTATTTATAGTAAGTCACCTCCAAAGTAGGGCTAAAAATAGTAGGTGAGCATGAGAGGAAAGTTTGAACAAGATAGTTAGGTCATGAGGATCACATGGAACAAATTTCAAGTCAAGAGGAGTTGTAGAAGTTTGAGAATCGAAAAGTTACTAAAAATAGAAAGTGAGGGAGAACAGATTGAAAAATTGGCTAAGTGTTCAGATAGTCTAGGAGGGAGACAAGGAAGCACACAAGGCAGGAGCCCCCCTCAAATGCACCCTCAACATGGTGCCATGTAAACACGCCTCAAGGAAACTTTGAAATTTCCTAACTCAAAAATTGCTTGACCGCCCTCCAAATGCACCCATCTTAAATAGGGAGGAATAAGATGAAATTTTTCCAAGGCATAAGAAAATGGAAGTTGACCCCTCCAAATGCACCCTTAAGGATGAAAGAAATTTTCTAAGGAAAAAATGGAAGCACCACCTCTAAAATGCGCCCTTGGCAGGAAGTGAAGATGATAAATTTTTCTAAGTCATTAAAATGGAAGTAGGACACCTCAAATGTGCCCTCAACATGATGACACCCAAATGCGCCCAAGGTAAACAAAAGGTTTGGGAAATTTTTCTAAGTCATAAAATGGAAGTACCACCTAGTAAATGTGCCCTCAACATGAAGGACTAGGGGTGAAATGTGCCCTTGGAAAGTGAACAAGGAATGATAGAAATTCTAAGGCATGGGAAATGGCACTACCACCCCCTAAATCCGCCCAAGTTGAGAAGAAATGCAAGAAATTTTCTAGGGCATGAGAAATGGCAGTAGACCCCCCCATATGCACCCAAATTAGAAACATGGAGGAGAAATTTCCAAGGCAAGAAAACAAAAGCACAAGGTAGTATATGTGCCCATCTTGAATAAGGAGATGTTTGAATAATTTGGAAGGAAAAAATGGAAGTAGACCCCTCTAAATGCACCCAAGGCTGGAGAGGTCAAACTGAATGTTAGTGAAAAATATTTTCAAGGGTGAAAAAAATTAAATGAACCCCTTCATGTGCACCCATGAATAATAAAGTTGAAAAATTTTCTAAGGGGAGATTTTTTTTAAAGCCAGTCACAACACATAATATTATGAAGAGTGGACTTTATGCAGCTACTAGTTTTCAGCTAGCCATTCGATGTCCAGAGTTGATCATGAAGTGCGCCAATTGCTACAAACCAAAGCGGAGAACAATTGTTTCACCTGATGGAAAATTATTTTCCAATCTCATGCCTGAAGCCATCAGAGAGGCGCTTGGAATTCTTTCTTCTGAGGAGATGATTTACAGAACAAGAGATAGTGCTAAAAGGATGCATGCTTCTTCTTTTGAGAGGTGTGTGGGATTGATAAATTCTATTTGGATGCAGAAACCTAGGCCTACTCGCACCAAGTTGCCCAAGAAGATAATTTTAGATGATGTAAAGCAAGAATATTGTGACCTGATTATGATGCTCAATAGGGTAAATGGAGGTCCCCAATCATATATCTTCGAGTCATGGATGTTCTACTACATTAGCATCGTGTTAGAAGGAAAAGACCGTGTAGATTGGGCAAGGATGATAAGTGATAATATACATGAATAGTTTAGAAATTTGAGAAGAACAAAGACCTTTTATATGAGTTCATATGTGATTTATATGCTGCCTCGAATGATAAAATACAGAGGAATATCTTATAAGGAGCTGATTGGGTGTGGTCCTGAGCAATTTAAGATTCATCAGGCTTGCCCGTAGCTGCACCTAAACAACACCTCTCACTACAAAAGAGTTAATGATGCCTTCACAATGTACATAACCATAAATCTTCAACGAAGAACTCATTAAAGAATATCAAAGGAAGCTCAGGAGCTGATTGAGAGGTATGGATGTTGGTTTAACCAATTTCCAAAGTTCACATATATAAGGCTGCAAGGGTTCACATCATATCCTTTCAGATTGCCAAGATACCCCACAGAAAAAATATTGATGCTAGAGATATCTCGGTAGCTCATTGCCTATGATAGAATTCAGAAAAGAAAGAAGACAGGAGGTCTAGAATTCCCTATCATCATGGGAAATTGAAATGAAGTTTGTCCCACCTTGCAAGCAGCCAAGGAGGCTGAGGATGAGTTGCAATTTTTCCACCTCTCATACCACACTTGCAGGAAAGATTATGATCCTTATAGGAATATCGGGGTGGTGTTGACTAAGGAGTTTAGACACAAGGCACATATTGAGGATTTCTGGGCTAATGCAATGGATGATGCTAAGATTAGGAGAAGGATGTTTTCCAGGATACCTTTGAACATGATTAGAGAATGCAAGATTATTCCAATTCCAGACTAGGTGGAAGAGGACATGAATGTTATGCAGCTTGATTATGAGACAGTGAGAAATATAGTAGTCTCTCTTCTTGATTGGTCAAAGACAGAGATTACACATTTGGATACATTATGCATTCTAGTGTGACATTTATGAGAAATTGGGTGGAGAGGCATGCAAACATTCTTAAGAGCAAGTCAAATTCTCTCATTTACAACTTGATGGGTGACCGGAGGCCACCAACAGTCAGAAAAAGGAAGTAGGTCACCCAAGCTTCAGTACCATAAAGAGAGGAACATGTTCAGGAGGTGTCTCAACAAGTTGAGGAAGCATCATCCAAACCATCATGGGCTCGCTCTCCATGTGTACAGGAGGTCTAATTGTTTGTAGACCAAAGAAATAGATTGAATGAAGAATAAGAACTTCCAGAAGAAAATCAGCCATCTCGTAGGGAGTCGATCAAAGTGTCAATGTGCCTAGAAGAGAGAACCAACAAGAAGATGAGGAAGAAACAACCACACATACCCGCTTCTAGCAGGAGATTGAGACAACCCTGGAGGATGAGACTACTATGAGTAGGAGGCTCAAGTTTTTTAGGAGAAGATACCCAACAAACGAAGATTGATGAGCCTCATCAGAATGTTAATAAAGAAGAAGTGCATGAAGAAGCGAGGGAGGAGCAACCACTTATTATTTGTAACCGACAATAGGTAGTGCTAGATTGGATAAGGGAAAGGATGAGAAGGGGCCCTATTGAGGAGATTGACCCGATGATTGAGAAGGAAGAATTCCTCAGTAGAATCAGTGCGCTGCCAGAAAAGAAGAAGGTGAGAAAATTCTCAGAGATTTATATGGATGAGGATGGTTCTCGCACACTGCATGTGGCCATTCCCAAGATTGAGTGTGTCGAGATGATGTTTTTAGAAAATTGTGGTCACTACCATGGAGTTAAGGCCACCCTCACAGGGGTCAGGAATAATTGAGAGTCATGACAACTCTACTCGAGAACTCAGAGACGGGGTTGCTTTGAATTGAAGGAATGTGCAAATGATTGAAGAGGGAGCATGGGACATTAGCTAGTTATGTGTCTGCGGCCTTGGCTTCGTCCATGTGGGTGAGAGAGAACCAATAGTTGACCTGCCATAACTCTTGAGAGAAATTAGTTAGTAGCCTAGAGGATTTGAGAAGATGGCTCGGAGGCGGATAGAGTGGGTTGGTAGTGTTTGCAGAGCCCGAGGAGAAGTTCAGGAGGATCTTGTTCATTCTTATCCAACATGCCTCCTAACATTCTAGCATGCATGGTTACCATTGGTCTGGATTGGGCCGAGACTCATATCTATCGATTAAAGACTGTTATACGTTTGAAGGCTTTGATGCATATACCCTTGCAGACTTTGGTGGAGGGAGGTGTGATATATGAGGGGGATGAGTATGACTTCACCAGTTGGTATTCTTCAGTGGTCATGGCCCGAGGTTTCTTCGATGTAGCATAGGCAGATTCAACTAGAGTTAGAAAGGCTATGGGAAATATTTTGGAAGGAGTCTTGAACACACTCGAGTCTATATTTTCTAGAAGACTGACTCTAGAGGAGATGACTACAGATGGCCTGAGTAGATTGGAGCCCTTCTTCTTAGACATGAGATCATTTGTCCAAGTGGAATACGAGAACATTTCAACCTTCTCGAACATTGTTTAGAGTACTCAAGACACCTTAGTTGCTTGGAGAAAATCTTGTACTCAGCATGGGTAGATAGTCACGGTGCTTGAATTTGAACTCAACCATATTCCACCCATTTCAGTTCAGGAGGTTGAGGCTATGTTAGCCAGATTCGTTGAGTTCACGGCCAAAGAGAAGGAGAATGGAAACACCTTGTTGGATGATGACCTTCTAGAGGATGATGGTGGGAATTAATTTCTCATTATGACTTTGGGAGAAAGTGGGAATCATTTGCTCATTTATTACCCCACTCCTCTTTGTGGTGGTTTTTAGGGAAGAATCTTGATTAGGGCATATGTGGCTCAATTTGAGCCGTCCATTAGATTTGGCCATCTATAAAAGGGGCATCCCCCCTGATTTGTACATCATTAGAATGTAGAGAGATAGAATAGACAATAAGGCATAGAGAGACATATAACATAGATTGATAGATAGGAAAAGGAAGGAAAGTTTTCAAGTTGAATGTTGTTTAAGAATTTTTGTGAACACTTCTATAGTAAAAAGAGTTATCATTGCTTGTGGTTTCATCTTTTTTTGTGGGTAGCTAGAAAGATTTATTCATCCTTCCAATCCGCATAGAATCCTAAAGTAGCTTAGAGTAAAGTAGGTTTTAATTCATGCACGTAGATAACTATGGATTGTGGTGGTTGAATTAAGGAAGCTTCGTTAATCCATACCACTAGTGGGCTCATTGATGATGGGTTCGCCTTGTGTGGTCAACTGGAATATTGTGGACCTAACTTTGATTTTCGTTTACATGTTGGCATGCGTCATTGTGATGGTGTCTTCATATCAAATTGTGATCTGAATACCTTTAGTTACTCCTTTGAAGATTGCACCAATTATGTGGAAGCTGTCCAAGGTGAGGCAAAGCAGAGCTTGGTTGAAGTTTGAAAGAGTTGATCTCCACATCCCACACCTAGGATAGACCATATCATTTCTAGTCCCTGCAACCATTCAATTTCTGCATTTTCTGGTTAGTTTAGGAAACCCGTGCTTCATTGACAAATGTTTTGAATCTTGTGAAAACCCCTTTCTCTTTGATCTCCGGTTGAACAATTACATAAGTCCCCCTTGAGATACCAACAAATCACTTTGAGCCAACTAAGTCTGTATCCACTGCATAAAGGAACCTTGGAGTTGAATGCATGATCTTTCTTGTAATCTTAGCATGCTGGATACTTTGATCAAGAAGATAGAGTGACAATTGGGAGCTTTGATACATGTTAGATGCGGTCATAGAACGATCAAGCACTACCAATTCAAACTATATTTAGAATGTCCAATATTCCCCTAGTACTACCACCTTTATGTGCCTATTCAAAGAAAATTCTTTAGAAGCAATATTTTCTAAATTAGTCAAGACCAACAAAATCATCTTCCCACTTACTAATAAATTTGATGAAAACAAGCTACAACTTTCCCTTACTTTAAAAATTCTTTTTCAAGAAAACACATAGAGGTGAAATGAAACTATAATACCTTTTATTGAAAGAAAAATCTCATTAAACATTTACAAACTCCTAGCCATTTTTTTTGTATTTGATTTTCTTTTTGTCGGGTTGGTAAGTTTGAACTCTTTCATTTGAATTCATTCTTGTTTCCAATTCCATCTTGATGGATGATATGCTATGTTCTTTCATTTTTGCTCTTATGTCCAATTCAAGAAATTTTGCAATTTGGTAAATATTTTAATTAATTCATGGTTTACAAATACTTTATCTATATTGCTTGGAAAAATATAATTGAAAACAAATGAATGGATTAAAGCAAAAGAAATAATTAAAGTTGCGCAAAGTGAATCAGATGCAAAGAATTCTTATGAACTAACATTTCACTTGGAAATTGGAATTATTTTGTAGCTTTTTGCAATGAGAGGAGGGATCCAAAGGTGGAGGCACAACATCTTGAGAAGGCTAGAGAATTGTATTGTAAAGTGTTGGTATAGAGACCACGAAATGTTTATGTTGCAAATGGGGTAGCCATTGTGCTAGCTAAAAGGGGTCAATTTGATATTGAAAAGGAAATTTTTACACAGGTACAAGAAGCTACCATAGGAAACATCCTTGTTCAGATGCCTGATGTGTGCATAAATATAGCATATGTTTACTTTGCACAAGGACAGTTTGTGCTTGTAGTGAAAATGTATCAAAATTGTTTGAGGAAATTCTATTTTGGCACTGACACCCAAATTTTATTATATTTAGCTCAAACACATTATGAAGCAGAACAGTGGCAAGATTGTAAAAGAACATTATTAAGAGCAGTATATTGTAACTACTGTAAGTTTCCAATCAGAAAGCTTAGATTTTGTGTTTAATGTAATGAGGGGTTCAAATTACCTTTGAATTTGCTGTAGAGGGCATCCCCAAGTCCGACTTCATTGCAAAGGGCCTTGTCGACTTTAAATTCGTTGCAACAAACTCTAAATTCCTTGCCCTTTCCCACCTTTTCAAAAGTCTCCAAGTCCTCTCCAAACAATCTTTATCGCCCAATATGTAATACCCAAGCCAGTGTAGTTGTAAGTGCCAGGAATATAAACTAATAATGAATTGCGTGTGTGCAATACACTCTTTCCCTATGTTTCTCGAAATATATTTTTAAAATTTTTCTCTTATTTGTATTTGTGTGACTAACTATTTAGTCATTTTTATTTGTATGACTAAATAATTTTTTAGTCCACAACTAAATTAGTCATTTAAATTTACTCATTTATAGCTAACTTGCAAAAAATTAGTAGAATTTAGTCATTTTTAATTGTTGTGACTAAATGTTTTAGTCACTTGTCATTTATTTTCCAAATTCTATTAGTGTTAGATTTGTCATGCTTCTCATTCTTCTTTCCCTTTTCCTTAGGTCTTCCACAAAAATTCAGGGCCTCCTTGGAACTAATGGATACCTTCCTCCTCATCTCTTTAGAAAACAAAGAACCCACCACATCTTCAATCTTCAAAATAATAGAAGTATTCCCAATATCCTTAAAAAGAGAATCCCACAAATTAGGCAAAGAACAAAGCAAGATATGAAATTTCTCTTCCTCATCCATTTTGACACCAACTGATGCCAATTGAGCCACCAACACATTGAATGCTTCTAGGTGGTCTATGATTCATCCACTCTCTTCCATTCTCAAGGAATACAATTTCTTCCTCAAGAAAATCTTGTTCACTAAAGATTTGGCTTGATACATCTCACCAAGCTTCTTCCATATTTTTTATGTAGAGGTCTTCTCATGGAAATTGATTAAAATAAAGTCTACGAAGCAAAGTCTTATTAGACCTATGAAAAATTGAATACATTGTTCACCATGTAACTAAATTTATATTCTTCACTCTTGAAGTTAGGAACTTTCAACATTGGTTGGAGAAAAAATATAAAATGAACAATGAAGATTTTTAATAGTTGTAATAATTGAAGAACTCCATAGAATGTATTTGTATTTATGGATCCAACAAAAAAAATTGAACCATAAGGTTTATATCGAGGCCTTCATCAATCATCATGTAGTAAAAAAAAGTTAAAAACCTTGATTATGATAATGAATCACTTGAAATTGTGAATACCTTGGAAAATGTTTGGTGACCATATTTTTGATAGAAAATTGTCTCCATATACTACTTTTCAAGCCACCAGAGAGATATCCATGAAACGTTTGTTTCTTGATTTGGTAATCGTTTTAGTAGTATGGTCTAAATCTAGGAAGCCATCCAAGTGTCCAATGAAACTATGAAGTATTGTGTGCCCTTCTTGGGATTTATTACTCCATCCCTTGATCAAACAAGCCATTTAAAAACCAAAATGAAGGAAAAAAAGAAACAAACCAAATTTTATGATTATAGCTAATGCAATGGAGATATTCTAGCATTTGAACCTAGTTAAACTATTCAATTCAGCCCAAAATAATATTGGAATTCATATACATTGAACACAAACCACTCTAAATTTGAAAATAAACTACTTTATGAAAAAATTTATACCTATGTTGCATGATATTAGTCTTGGTTTAATTTTGTAGAATATTTGGTTGGAAGGCAATAAAATAGTTTTAAATAGTACAATTAGGCATATTTAAGTTAGGTTTGTGATAGAATTATGGCTAATCTGAAAGAAACTTGTCAAATTTGAATTCAAGATTATCAAGTGAGTTCTTGGCAGCAATTTAAATTCTAATGGGACTTAGTATTCATATGGGTTGTCCCTCATTTATGTCTTCTAATAAAAACTATCAAGAATACTAACTGATGAAATGCAAACATCCTCCTTTGGGCTTGGTCAAAACAATGTTGATGGAGCTTCAAAAGACATTAATGGAAACACTAGAATGAGAGGCGTTTGTCATGACCATAATGACAAGGCTAGGTTTTGGTTTATTGGTAATCTTAGTGTTGGTTGTATCAATTTTTCTTATGCTACAACCATTTTTCAAGCTCTTTTAAAAGCTAAGCTAACATTTTACTAATATTATTTTAGAATTTTGTTCTTAAATCTTGGTTGATTGTTTCAAAAGAAAAATTTCTTCTCATTTTCAGCAGTTCGAGTTAAATGATTGTAAGAAAGATATCAACATCCTTATTTCTGGTTTTAATGGTGTTAAGTAGAACCATACTAGAAGGAAAGGAAATTAAGTTCCTATTTTTGCACTAAATTAACTGCTAACTAGCATGTTATCAAGGTTGATACTATAAATAATCATGATTATCATGTCTGTGTCTTGAGTAAAGACTTTAGTGTTCTTATAAACACTAACTACAAACTACAATGGTTTGTTGGATTCTTGATTCCTATTGATGTGTTTGTTTTTGTGGTGTTCTATGATCAACCTTATTATTACTTTTTGTTTTAAGTAGTTTTCTTATTAGTCACACATCTTAATGGTCATGCATAAACTTGGAGGAAACCAGCACATAATACGGCCATTCCCAATTGGTTTTAACCATTCAGTATCCTTAAAGGATTTGGCTTAACTCTTCGCTAACAGTCAGCTTGGTTATTATGTTTCCTACAGTCAAAAGTTTGATGATTAGGGATATATTTTCGAGGGCCGAGAAGGCATTACATCTACGGTGTCTGTTCATTTCCACATGAATGGAGTAAGTCTGTACCGTTGATGGTGTACAATCCAGATAAACCAGGCGACATCTTCCAAAAAGTAGGAATATTTTTGTAGCTCTCGTCACAATAAAGCTAAAACAGTGCATGTTTCTTTTGAAATTGGCTTTAATAATCGGATTCGTTTCTTCAAAGTAGATACCGACTTTCCTTTATGATTGTAGTTAAAAATGTTCAAAATCACCAACCACTCTTAGTTTATAGACTTTTAGAACCGAGTGCCACTTAAATCTACAATTTTTCCACAGCATATGTATATTTGGAAATTAATGCAACCAATTTTCTTAGTGGTTATGGAAAATTTTGGGTGGGATTTCGTAGGGTTCTGAGGGGAAGAAAAGAAAGAAGAAATAAATCTGGCATGGGGCAAACAAAGAAAATATATGAAAGGCGTCAGAATAGTGGAGGCTAATTGGTGAACTACTAGACAGTAGTTGGAGGCAAAATAATTTACTAGATAGAAATAAAAGAGGACAAGGAGGACCGTGTGATAGGGGAGAATTATAAGCAGGCCACCAACTAAGGCGTTTGAGAAGATTTTTGTCTTTGCAGGTTTTGAACAAGGAGGAAAAGATACACACAGGAGGAAGAATACCAAAGACCAGAAATATTTTCATAATAGGTGGGTTGCCATCCCAATTAATATAAGTGTTCTTTTATTTAAAAACGGAGGAGGAATCCACGTAAGCAACATCTCTCTCTAGTAGGAATCTCAAATCCGACCAAGGAAATATCTCTCACAAATCTACTAAAAATAGCAAAGAGATAAAACAACTTGTTTTATTCTTGCTTTACATAGCTTGCAGATTCTAAATCTCCTCAATTTGATTAATTTTTTGCAACTAAAGATTTTGGAAAATCTTTTACAAAAATTACAAACTTATATCTCCATTTACAATATTGATTTTCTTAAAAAATCATAAAAAATGATGAATATCTCTTATCAATATCTTAATTGATTTCTCTAAAATCAATTAAAAAAAATAAAATAAACCCTAAGTAAAATCTCATTTACAATCTCAATTGATTTCTCTCAAAATCAATAAAAACCTAAGGCATAATAATCATCCATTTTACTTAAGGAATAATTGACCAAAACCTAAAGTCTAAGGCCATAAGAATATTTCATCAAACAAACCTAGACTTAGGCAAATTGTATCACCATATTTCACAAGGCTCGACCTAAAACAATAAGTTCAGCCACATGAGGTTCAATATCTCAAAAATTTATGAAAATAATCCTCCTAAGTCAAATTAGGGCATCGATATTGACAAAACTCAAAAGCAAACCCTAAAATCAAATCATTTGCATTTTGGGATTTCGAAAGAAAGCTCTGTTGGGAGGAAGAAAGCGCCGCTACCATGCTAGGGTTTGAATTCTGAGACTCCATTCGAGCTTTTTGTGGTTGAATCTTCATGATTTAATAAGGTAAGTTGATCTCAAAACATTTCATGGCCTTCTTTCATTTCAAGACAAATTGTGGCCCTTATGTCACGGCCATATATGTGTATTTCCCTGATTTACTCCATTTTCCTGTGCTTCATCTCTGCTCCTTCTTGGCTGCCAACATGAAAGCTCGACCCTTGATTTGAAAGCTCTGTGAGAGCTCGACCGAGGCTTATTTGTTCTTCTACAGGAAAATGATGGTAAGCCTTTATTTTTTCCTTGTTGTTTTCCATTCAAGCAAAGCTCACAAAAGCTTTATTCTGCAAGAGGATTATAATTGTTTTCTTTAAAAAATGAAAACCATTGCATAGGCCGCCATCATATGTTCTTATCAGGCATTCTGGGACTAATCTGGACTTGACCCACGATTACATTTTACCTCTCTTGTCTTCTGAAACAAAAACTTGATGTGGGTAAACTGTATTTGAAGAAAAATATTGCTTATTCTAGATCTTTCTTATATTCAAGCTCGACCACAAGAGCATTGTATAAATCTTGCATTTTAAGAAAACCCCACAGGTATTCTGAAAACAATGGAACATCTGTATGTTTTGTTATACATTCAAAATCTGGGCTTGACCCATCATGGAATTTCGTTTACATTCTGAACTCCCTTATTTCCATTACATGGATAAATGTTACTTTGAAGAAAACAACATTTCTGAGGTAAAGCTCATATGGGTATTTGTTGTTTTGAAGAAATCATACTTATTCTGTGATTTTCTGTTGGAAACCAATATGATTCACCGTGATATGAAGAAAATTGATCTCTCAAACAAAACCCCCATATAGATATTATACTTTCTTCTGTGGTTTTCTTATAAACCCTCACATGGGTATCTCTAAAAATTGTAGTATCTGCATTTTAATCTCAAAACCCCAATATGGGTATTCTGAAAAATGAAAGAAATCTATATTTTGATGAAAATCCATGCCAAGATATATAGCATATTTTGTCTTTGGAATGCAACACATTAAGAACATTCACCCCTCTGTAAGTTACCATCATGTTCATAGGAACACTTGGAATTTACAAACTTCAATGCTCCAACATGGTGTACCTGTAGTTCATTTTGTTCCACTCTAGGCCAAAATGGCTTGGTGCATCCCTCGTTGAATCATTTTTCTTCTCTTTATCAAACATAGTAGTCACTGTACTTATGCTTGTCATCTTCCATTCTAATGGAATTCTGGAGCACACTTCATGCTCAACTATCCTTACATGTTTATGCTCTTCTACCTAGCACTCTTCATCCATTTTTATGCTCCATTTAATAAAAACTATCTTATACCTTGCTCTCTTCCCAAATGAAAATTTGAAACAATGCTCTTTGTTGAGGAATTATGTATGCTTGTTCACTATCATTGATTATGAGATAGAACATTGCTGTAATATCATGAAACAAGATGCATAACAACACCCATGGCAGAAAAATGCAAACTATACAACAACACCTGTTATTTGGAATCATGAAAAAGATGTATTCAGTTGAATTGATTGAGCTCATTTAAGTCCATTGTCGACCTATAGCTTTCAGAAAGAATGATATTTGATTGCCATGAATGAATAGTTGTCTTGATGGCTTTGATGAATGACTCTCATTTGCTCTTTGAGTTACATAATACTTCAGATGAAAATGGTGATTGCACTCCTTCTCTCAGCCCCATCTATAATGTATAAGGGGTAGCATTTCAAGCTCTACCCTTGTGGGAGCCTGTTTTTCCCCACATGCTTGGTCTTCATAAGATAATCAGCTACATGAATTTTCCTATACCTGCACAAGGAAACAAATGATGTTAGCATAGAAAAAATATGTGATGATGATGTTTCCCTCTTTAGCTCATGTTTATGCTCTTTCCTTAGTTGATTCCATGCATTTCGAAGAGTGAATTATATGCCTGTTGGTAGAGCTTGTAGTATAACTCATATCTAGAGCTCTTAATTGACACCCCTCTTAATCTTTTGCAGACACACTCAGGAGCGAAAATAGGACAAAGCAAGTAGCAAGCATCTCAACTAAAGATGAAGAATTAGGAAATGATGGATATGTCTTCTACTATCTGTTTTCTTATTTCTTTTCACCTTCAGTTGTAGAATTTGCTTTCCGCAATGAATGGAATAGCTAAAACCACGGCTTGTGTGGATATTTAATTTTACTCTTTCATTTCCATTCTTAAAGAAAAGCATTAAAATGCAAAGTTGTACCATCATTTGTATTCTTGCAATCAAATGAACATATGTAATGTGAATCATTTCATGAAATAAATGAAAGCATTATGTTATACTTCATCATTTGTATATTCAATTCTGTACTCCATTTGATTTAAATTATTTGAGCAATACCTTTGAATCTCAATTATCTCAAAACACTTGTACAACTGTCACTTAATGAATGATAAATGCAGTGCAAAACAACACTTAAGCACATACAGAAATAACTGTATTTTCACTTTCAAATATAACAATATTTAATTAGCTCCACCAATTGAGCTGTAGCGAAAAATTGGTAACATTTTGGCAATTTCGGCTAAATGCTTTCCAGCTAAGCATTAGATCAATTTCGTTTTTAAAAAAAAACTCCATTGGGTGCGGAGTCAATTTTTCCCCTTCATGAAACTCATAACTTTGAACAGCAACACTCCAAGCAACAACAAAACAAAACAAAACAAAGTTGAAAGCAAACTAACAGGCCCTGATGGTCAACCAAACATGCGCAACAACGCTTAGGGAAAAGAAAACTACTGAAAAGAAAAGAAAAGCGGAACGCACCTAATTGCTGAAAACACTAAATCTAACCTACTCTAACCAACCAGAGTAGCTGGGTCAAACAAAACCATTCACTGATTAGGTGAAATAGTTGCCCTTTCTACAAAATATTTGATGTTTGACATGATTTTGGACAACTACATGAAAAATAACAAAGGATGAAAGGCCATGAAATAGTTGTACCACGCCTTGAAGAACGTATACAAGCTTACTAACCTCTTCATATGGAATATAATCATTACTAACCCGAGGTGGCGAAGTGACTTGGGTTTGTTCTCCTTCAGCCATACTTCCATGCTTGGGTTCAACCATGATGGGAACCTTCTTGTTAGCCTCCATTTCAACAATGTATCTAATTGGACATCCCGTCGACAAGACAAAATTGAAATTGCTTCCTCTGATTTCATTTATGTCAACTGCCTCACCAACCACATCTGCTTCCTACCTTGGTTGAATCATGCATTCAACCTCGCGCTCCCCCACAACCGAGTTTCCCTCATTTATGTGCTCATGGACTAGTATTTGCCTGAATGGCTCTCATCATTTTGTTGCTCAGAACTAGGTATTTGGTCACTACAAGAATTCAACAAAGTGGCAAGCTCTCTGCAAGCTAAACAGTCAAGGTCCTAACAATCAAGCATGCTAGATTTGGAAACAAAAATGTCACTTTGCTCCTCATACTGAATCAAGGTCTCAACCTCATCCTTGCACTTATGAAACAACAATGCATCATTTCCTATAACATCCCTGGTCTCTCCCAAATCAGCTAGTAAGTTGGGAACCTGCATGCTGTAATTAACAAAAAATGGTAATTCATCAAATAAATCAACTACAACTTGTGAACTATCAACCATTCCTTGATCTAGCTCTTCAACCATAGCCTCCTCTTTCCTTTCTAGTATTTGTTCTTGATTTTTGAGCTCCTCCTTGTCATTGTACCAGCTGGATACCTCGAAATAATCATCAATATTTTGTTGTGCCAACCCTTTTGTACATGTAGCACTCATGTGACTGACTGATGAAAGGGAACAGTCAACAACAACCTTTTGCTGTGAATCAGCCTCTTGCACTAGTTGATTTCTAAAA
>VDFB02054060.1:0-40528 GCA_007258455.2 Sequoia sempervirens | reverse complement strand
ACCCTACCTAGCTAAGTCCCCCTCACTCTAACCCCTTTTCTCCCACTCCCTCTCTTTTAAACTCACTTCCACCCCCTTTCCCCATCCCACCCTACCTAGACAACTCTCTCTCTCTCTCTTAAAATTCTCCCTCCCTTTAAAGACATACATAAATACATACAAGCATAATACATATGTACATAAAATCCTACATCCATACAATATACATGCACTAATACATATAGGCATACATACATACAAGGATATATACATACATTAACATTAACGAAGACATAACATTAATGAAGACATAACACGAGCGTGTTATGTCTTGCTTGGCATGTATCCCAGATAAGCAAAATGTCAAAAATAGGAAATAACGCACTCGTGTTATAATGCAAGCGCATTATAACGAGAGCGCGTTATAGTTTTCTTTGGGAATCCCCGAGCTTTAGCATTGGTATTTGCCTTGGAATACCAACCCAGAGGCTTGGAGGGCATTCCCAATGACTAGAGACATGTTTTTGCAAATTCTACATTTTTTCACATAATTAGGTTCGTGCTCACCATCAAGATTGCATCTGGTTCAATATCGACAAAAGAAAACACATGGGTAATGTTAGGTTCTCTCTTAGCTATCCAATGATGTAATTTTTTTCACTTTTTAACAATGTTAAGCCTTTCATCCATAATTTCTTTTGTTTGTATGTCTCTTTTTTTCCAAAAAGCAAGTGTTTGGTTTTTTTTTGTTATAAATTAACCGCTCATCAAAATTTCAAATAAATTACATTTTTAGAAACTAGACTCTATTCTACAATTTTATAAAAATTAAAAAATAAATCAATTACCTTCAAAAAAATTTAGTGGGAGCACGACCAAAATTCTGCTTTCCAGGAAGTGCCCACTTAGAAAATTAGTAAAAGATCAAATATTCATTAAAAAATTATCAGAAAAAATCATGCATCAACTAGATACTGTTAGCTAACTTTTGACCATAGCAATTTTAAAAATACTACAAAAAAGTTCACTGTGCTCAGGTCGTACAAGAGTTGCTATGTTATGTTTTTCTGAAAAAAATAGCACCAATTTGTGTACATCCCTCTTTTGAACCCCTTAATCTCAACCATTTTCAAAATAAATTAGTAGTTTAGAAAGTAGACTCGGAGCACTTCGATCGTTGTTTTTTTTCCATCTCAAAATTTTGAGTGTAACTATCTTCAATTTCATGTCCAAGGTCAGTATTTCCTGATTTCAGAAAAAAAGTGGCCACTTAAGCCCCCTTTTTGGGAACCATCTTGGTGCACTTACTCTTATTTATATCAAATTTCAAACACAACTGCATTAAAAAATGACCTCTTTAGCATTTAATGGCATCTCATTCCATTATGATCTGCTATCTTAAAATCTTCCACAAATTTGCACCTTCTCTTTCCTATTGTCTTTATTCTTCAAATTTGCACTCTCTATTGAACAATTTGTGGTCTTGCCTTCACCTCAATGTTGCCTTCTTCTCTTGTTTGACCATCTTTCTTTTTTTGAGGCCAAACACCCACTCCCTAATTCATTCCTTCTGTTATATGGCCTTCAAATATTTAATTAGTTTTTTTGCTTCCTAGGTCGTAGTCTCTACCCATCCTCTCTCGATTCCTATACTGCATAATAGTATTTAAACCCATTTTTTATTTTTTTAAATCCTAAAATATCGTCAATAGAGCTTCACATTGTCTATTTTTTGTGTCTTTTAAGAAGCCCTCAAAAAGAAAAGTTTCAATGATTTTACTTTCCTCCCAAGAGGTGTTTGCAAATCAACATCTCAAAAGCTACAAAAAAAATCTCTTCTTCACTTTTCTCCTCTTCTTCCATGCTTTCATACAAGCATATTATTGCAACATCTTTGTCTTCCTCTACACACATAGGTTCATCAACAACCAAACCCATGTCCTCTTCTTCCCTTTTCTCCACTGCTACTCTAATTTCTCTCAAATCTCTCAAAATCCTCTTCATTTTAGTCTTATACTCTCTTTCTCTTCTAACAAGGATTAAAATCCCCAAAGGATTTCCCGAAACAAAACCAAAAATCTTCCTCCTTATCATCTTCACATATAATTTCCAACTTAAAATACAATCAAATCTTTTTTCCATGGCTTGTCCCTCTCAGCTCTCAATTACTCAAGACTCTTCGCACACCTACAAAAATTCTCTTGATATTTTTAGACAACTCTATAGCTTCACATTAATTTTAGGTGCAAATTGCCTTATAGTCGTTGATTTGTTCACACAACCCCAACCTCAGGTCCTAGTGTAGGTTGCCTCACATTCAATGATTTGTACACATACTTAAGATCATTAGCTCTAATAACATTTGATGTAAAGGGACTCCCTGTGCTTTCTAGCACTCACACAAATGCATAGATTATAGAGATAAGAATATTTTCTGCATTCAAATAAATAACTTGCACAAATACAACGTTTATTTAAATCAAATTAAAAATACATATGAATTAAAAAAATGCTCTCTTTGGCATTTAATGGCCTCTCATGCCATCCTGATCTGCTATCTTATCTTTCACAAATTTGCACATTATCTTTCCTACTATTCCATTCTTCAAATTTGCACTCTCTATTGAACAATTGGTGGCCTTTCCTTCACCTCAACATTTCCTTCTTTTCTTGGTCAACTTTCTTTCTTTGTTGTGTGTCACAGACCCACTTTCTTATTCCTTCCTTCTCTTATATGGCCTTTGAAACTTTAATTTGTATTTGTTTTTACTTTTAAGACTACAATCTCTTCCTATTCTCTCCTAAATCCTATGCTGTACAATAATATCTAAACTTTTCATTTAATTTTTTTAAATACCAATCCATATAACTCCACTCTGCTCATTTCCTATGTCTTCTACATAGCCCTCCAAAAGAGAAGTTTCAATTTTTTAGTTGTCTCCCAATAGGTGTTTACAAATCAACAACTCAAAAGCTAAATTGGGAGCCCTGCCACACACCAAATTTATCTTAGCATAAATTGATTTTATGCCTCTAAAGAGGTGTTAAAATCCCTCCTACCTTTCTAGAAAAAGGAGTAGAAACCACAATACCACTTTGACATGCCTTCCTTCTAGATGACACTCTACTCCCTTAATATAGCATTACATTTTTGGTTTTCAACCAAACAACTAAGAGGAAAATTTTATCTTTTGGAGATCATCTAAAATATATGATATTAAATGCATTATCCTCCATTTTTGTTTCTTATAAAGCTTCATAAATCAATTTTTAAAAGAATCCAATCGCACAACTATAATAGGATGTGTTAGAATGATGAAAATTTGAGCTTTTGCATATCTTTCACCCAGGAGGTCATCTTCACATGAAAATTACTTAATATTATTAGAATAACCATTCATAGATTCCCAAATGATGAGAAATCTGGTGATAATTATTTTTGTATATTTGGTGACATACATTCAAAAATACACTTGTCAAATTATTTCAAGCCAAACCTCAAAAATATTTAAAAATAATTGTTTCCATGAAACTTCTTGGCAAGTGTCAAAACAAAAAATTGGCAAAAAATGAAATCTTATGAATATGATTGTTTCAAGCATTTCAAAAGATGAAAGATGCCAAGAAAGCCACATGTACATGAAAATTGAAGAATACAATTTTTTATTTTTTTTAGACAATGCAAGATTGCCTATGGACCCAAATGCTCTTGCATCAAAAAATTTATGAGGAATGTTGAAGAATGAATTATAGTTCACTTTTTTTTTTGAGATCTCGGTATATTTGAAAACACTTCGATTTAAATACAACCATAGTTTAGTGCAAGTAGTTCACATCATCATGCATCACATCATAGAGAAGTCATAACAAAATAATTGAATAACCTAGGGGAAGACTATGTGACCTTTACATTCTCAAACAAAAATTATGGGAAGAGGAAAAAAGAGAAATAATTATAATAGGTATAATGAAAATTTGACTATCAAGTGATTGCTAATGCTTTGTGTGAGTGCAGATGATAGAAAAAGAAACTAAGAAATTTACATATATTTTATCTTTTACACAAATATTATCTCCCTTACCATATTACGTTTAGGCAAGTTATTTTGGAATATCTGAAAAGAAACTACCCTCTTAGATATAGGTTGAAATACTTGTTTCAAATTCATACTGACTTTTAGAAGTTTTTTTATATATCTATTTTCCTTACAAATTATTTTTCATGTTTTGGTACAACTTTTTTACTTGTTTCATTATATAAATTATATTTGACTAATGAAGAGAATAATAAACAGCAAACAATTTTGTTTAATAATAAAAAAAATAAAAAACATCAATTACTCTCTTATCCAAAAATTAATTCTTAAATTAGTTATGGCACCTTGTGCAATGGGTACGCGGAAGAGGTGTGGAAGGTGAATTATCACAAAATTGATTTTTTTTTGCACACATTTGTGTAGTAAATGAGATCATTTGATAGGTCATTTAGAAAATGATTTTAATATTGAAGTATTATTTTTTTTATTATTATTATTAAAGAATGATATTATTATGTATTTTTAAAAAAATTTATGTATTAACTATTATATTATTATATAAATATTTATTATTTATGTCATTATTTTATGTATTTATTATTATATTATTATATTATCTATTATTAACTATTGTATTAACTATTATATTGTTATATAATATAACATTATATATTAAAAACCAAATTATTTATTATATATTTAAAACTAATTATTGATTATATTTTATAAGGGAAAGGATGTCGTAATGTTAAAACCTAAATGTGCTCATTATTAGGGCGTAATTTTCATTTTAATAAACATACTATATTAATTATGCTAATTTATACTTAACTATGTAGGGTAAAGGATGTAGAAATTTTAAAACCTAAAATATACATTATTAATGTTTGCAAGGATGCTCCCGTAGATAGAAAAATAATTTTATGTTAGAGTAGTGTTTGTGTATGCGTGCATATGGATGCAATGTGCTACAAGATTTAGTTGCATGTGATAAAATGAAACAATTAATAATAAATGTTAAATAATGAAATAAAATAAACTTTGGCAACTCTAAATTTTTTCCACTTAAACAAATCTAGATTAATAATGGAATGATATAAATTTTGAAAAATCTCTATTTTATCCACTTAAACAAATCTAGATTTTTTCCTTAAAGAAAGTGGGTATTATTTGATTTTAAAATATTTGCATGCAAATTTAAAACATAAAGCAAAGCAAATGGCAAGAAGAAGTTTCCATCAAATTAGAAAAAACCATTGCAAATTGAAACAAAATATCCTATTTCACTTTCAAATGATAAACTAGATTTTGAAGGCTTTAATATTTTGGAGACTTTGACCACTAAAGGAGAGTTGATTTACCATTTAATGGTACCTAAATTAAATTAATATAAGAAATAATTAATAGTAAATAATATGTAAATCAAATGGTAAAAATAAAGATCACCACAAATATTTATTATTAATAATAATGATTAATATTAATAATCAAATTAAAAAGTAACATAAATAACAAGCATTAAATAATAAATGTTTTACTAACAATGATTAATTTAATAATAAAATATTAAAAAAATTAAACTCGAAATAGAAGTAACTTCAATAATCATCCAAAAATAGTGAATCTGTTTCATCAAAATCCAATATCAAATTATTACGTAAGATGGCAAAATCCAATATCAAATTATTTATCAATTTACATACAAAAATCATAATTTTATACACTAATTCATATTTTAAGAACAAACATATCAAAATAAGCACTTTTAATTTAACAACAAAAATAGTTTGTAAATCTTCATTAAAGAAGATACCAATGTAATGAATTAAGGACTGTTTTAACCCAGAAGCAGGGTTAAGCGAACACTTGGGATGCTTTGACAGGTGTGAAAGTAATGCAGCGGGCTTTAACTTTTCTCTTTATTGGCAGCGGGCTTTGACAGGTGTGAAAGTAATGCAGCGGGCTTTAACTTTTCTCTTTAACTTTACGGGCTTTAAAGTTCGTTCAGGAGAGTGAAGTGCCCTACAAGTCTTCCTACAGACTGCTAGACGTGTTGATGCACTCTGCTGCAACTGGTGCAGCTATGGTGGGCTTTTGGTCGCTTATAGCTCTTCTTAGTATGACCGATCATTAAGTTGGAAGAGTAAATACAAACAGAGCAGTTCATTAATATCTCAGCGTCAGACCCACGACCGTGAATCGTTGTTGCGGGAAAGTTAAATTCTCGACCGCGAAAAAAATGGCGAAAATAGCGGAGGGTGAAACAGAAAAATACGGTGAAAAACTGTCGGAAAAATGCAAAAACAAACTGCCGGAAAACTACCAAAAACAGTCGAAAAATGGAGAAAAATGATGGACGACTAAGATTCATTTTACTGTCAACCAAGCCCTATATTTTATTTTCCACCGTTGATAAAGCTCATATAAAACACGCCTTTGGCGTAATAATTTGCATGTGTCTTGCCATATTTTCATGTGAATCATTATAACGATGATAAGAATGACAACGTCTATCCAGCCCCAGGAAAGCCCCTGGAGACTCTCTGCCTTCCGTATTAACTGCTATCTGTCTGCACTGTCCTGTCAACTCCCTAAAAGTTAAAGATATTTTTTGAACTATGTCAACTCCGTAAAAGTTAAAGATATTTTTTGAACTATGTAAAACTTAATTTCTTTGATGTTTATAGTCATGTGCCCTCTTCCCAATTATAAATTAATTTGAATGACGTGAAATATAAATTTCATTGTAATATTTTATATTATTTTTTGATATAATGAAATTTATTAAATCATTAAGTAACATACATATGGATCAATCTTCCTATCAATTCCTATCTAGAATGGGAAGTGTTCTTGCATTTTTACATGGTCTATCTTCTTCTCAAATGGACAAACATTTTTTTTAAGCATTGGATCATGTTTTTCATTCTAGCATTCACCATTTTTGTAGGAGATTACATATTGTGGGGGGGCTACATAGTTTCTCTCTTTCCCTCTTATAGGGTAGTGATTGATGTTATATTTATGATGGATGTAGTCCTTGTGGGGTATCATTGAGTCCTTCATATATCATCATTATTTGTATGATTAAGAAACATGTCGTGATCTTGTCTAATCCTATCTCACAACCTCTCCTTTATAAGAAAGGAATCATATATACATTTAAATATTTAATCTTGCATCCTTAATCATAAAAATATATATTCTTTCCATTTCACTCATGCAGAAGATATTTTGGTTTTGCAGCTAATCTTGGGGTGTTGGGAGTTCACCATTAACTCCTAAAAATATGATGCCATGCCTGAACATAAACATCTAAATAGGGATAAAAACTATGTTGATTCTTAGTACATGCAAGTTTTAAGAAGCCAAATTAATTCTTTAAGTTATTACTTGAGATACTTTTATGAGCAAGTTATCAGACATGCTTATGCACAATATGTCGAGCTCGGTGAGGCAGAGGGACTCCTTTCACTTTCCAACACTCGCATAAATGCATAGTTTATAAAGATAAGAATATTTTATCCATTCAAATAAATAACTTGCACAAATACAATATTTATTTAAACAAAATTTCAAAAACATTTGCATTCAAAAATGATCTCTTTGGCATTCAATGGCCTCTCATTCCATTATGATCTGCTATCTTAAAATCTTCCACAAATTTGCTCCTTCTCTTTCCAATTGTCTTCATTCTTCAAATATGCACTCTTTGTTGAACAATTTGTGATCTTTCCTTCACCTCAATGCTTCTTTCTTCATTTGTTTCACCTTCTTTATTTTTCTAAAGTTGAAAACCCACTCCCTAATTCCTTCCTTCTCTTATATAGCCTTCAAATCTTTTATTTGTTTTTTTGCTTTCCAGGCCATAATCTCTACTCATCCTCTCCCAATTCCTATATTGCATAATAGTATTTAAACCCTTTTTTTTTTTTTTAAAGCCTAAAATATCATCCATATACCTTCACATTGTCCATTTCTTGTGTTTTCTAAGAAGCCCTCAAAAAGAAAAGTCTCAATGTTTTTACTTTCCTGCCAAGAGGTGTTTACAAATCAACATCTCAAAAGCCAAATTGGGTGCCCTACCACATACCAAATTTGGCTCAACATAATATGATTTTATACCTCTATGGAGGTGTTAAAATTCATCCTTCTACACTATCATCAAAACGAGTAAATAAAACGCCACCACTTTCCCATACCTTCCTTCTACGTGACACTCTACGCCCTTAATATGGCATTAAATTTTCTTTTTTCATCCAAAGAGCTGAGAGATGCATTTTATTTTCTAGAGATCATCTAAAATATTAGATATTAAACACCTTATCCTTCATTTTCATTTCTCACAAAGTTGCATAAACCAATTTAAAAGAAAAAGAATATGATTGCACAACTATGATAGGATGTGCCAAAATGCCAAAAAAAATAACTTTTTGCATACCTTTCACCCAGAAGCTCATATTCATGCAAAAATTGTCTAGTATGCTAAGAATGACTGAATGAATCTTCCCACAAAAGGATTTTTCCCTAGCTATCACAAAACTCTAGAAATTAAATTTCTCTTAAAATTTCCAACATAAACTTCCATCATTAAAATATCCCAAACTCTGAGGAATTGGGTGATGATTCTTTTCTCACATTTGGAGAAATACCTTCAAGAACACACATTTTATATGATTTTAATCCAAACCTTGAGAATCTCCAAAAATAACTATTTTCATGAAACTTCCTTGGAAGTATTAAAACTAAAATCTAGCAAAAAACTGAAATCTTGTAAATTTGATCATGCCAATTTTTTAAAAATATGAGAGATGCCAAGAAATACACATGCACACCAAAATTGAAGAAAAAAATGTTTTTTTTTGGACAATGCAAGATCACCTATGGACTCAGATGCTCTTGCATCAAACACATCAAGAAAGAAGTTTGTAAGAATAGCTCACAAAAGTGAATTTGAGTGACGAATCACCCTTTGAGATTGTGAAAAATCTGTAGAAAATTCCATCACTATAACAAGTGCACAAAATTATTTATTTTTCCTCCTCTTCTAGCATCTTGTCGGAACAACTATCATCCTCTTCCCAAAACTTTGATCTACAATCTTATTCCTTTTCATGGACTTGCATCCACCATGTACTTTCCTCCTCCACCAAAGACTCTCTCCTCTTTCATGGTATTCAATCCACCGGCAACTAACCACCTCTACCAAATATATCCTGTCACATCCTCTAAAGCCTCTACCTCCATGACTTCCTCTATTGTAACTTCCTCTAATGTTGCACTGTACAACTTCTCTATCTCTATGATCTCCTCCTCAAGCAACACTTGTTCTTCTTTAGGTTCTTAATTGAACATTGGATCATCATACATCATTGCATACTTTGTTTCAGTTGTAACACCCTCGATTTTTGCAACTTCACTCATCACTGCATATTGTCACAACTTCACTCACCACAAACTTTTGAAACTTCTCCATCTTCAGCCAAGGCTATAACAAATTTCTCTTCTTCAATTTTCTCCTCTTCTTCCATGCTCTCATACAAGCATATTATTGCAACCTCTTCATCTTCCTCTACACACACAGGTTCATCAACAACCAAACCCATGTCCTCTTCTTCCCTTTGCTCCACTGCTACTTTGATTTCTCTCAAACCTCTCAGAATCCTCTTCATTTTAGTGTTATACTCTCTTTCTCTTCTAACAAGGATTTAGATCCCCAAAGAATTTCCCACAAAAAACCAAAACTCTTCCTCCTTATCATCTTCACATACAATTTCCAACTTACAACACAATCAACTCTTTTTTCCATGGCTTGTCCCTCTCAACTCTCAATTACTCAAGACTCCTTGCACACTTGCAATAATTCTCTTGATATTTTTAGACAACTCAGATATAGCTTCACACTTACTTTTAGGTGCAAATTGCCTTATAGTCGTTGATCTGTTCACACAACCCCAACCATAGGTCCTAGTGTAGGCTGCCTCACGTTCAATGATTTGTACACACACTCAAGATCATTAGCTCTAATACCATTTGATGTAGAGGGACTCCCTCTGCTTTCCAACACTTGTAGAAATGCATAGATTATAGAGATAAGAATATTTGCTCCACTCCCTAATTCCTTCCCTCTCTTATATGGCCTTCAAAACTTTAATTTGTAGTTTTTTTTACTTTTAAGACTATAGTCTCTTCCTATTCTCTCCTAAATCCTATGCTACACAATAATATTTAAACTTCTCGTTTAAATGTTTTAAATACCAAAATAACATCCATATAACTCCACACTACTAATTTCTTCTATCTTCTACATAGCCCTCCAAAAGAAAAGTTTCAATTTTTTTATTTGCCTCCCAAGAGGTGTTTACAAATCAACAACTCAAAAGCTAAATTGGGTGCCCTACCAGACACCAAATTTATCTTAGCATAAATTGATTTTATGCCTCTAAAGAGGTGTTAAAATCCCTCCTACGTTTCTAGAAAAAGAAGTAAAAACCACAACACCACTTTGCCATGCCTTCCTTCTACATGACACTCTACTCCCTTAATATGGCATTGCATTTTTTGTTTTCAACCAAACAACTAAGAGGAAAATTTTATTTATTGGAGATCATCTAAAATATTTGATCTTAAATGCCTTATCCTCCATTTTTTGTTGCTCATAAAGCTTCATAAATCAATTTAAAAAAGAATCTAATTGCACAACTATAACATGATGTGTCATAATGATGAAAATTTGAGTTTTTGCATATCTTTCACCCAGGAGCTCATCTTCACATGAAAATTAGTGAGTATTCTTAGAATAACCATTCATAGCTTCCCAAAAAAGGATGTCACCCCAGCTGTCACAAAACTCTAGAAATTAAATTTGAACATGTAAAATTACCAACATAAACTTTTACCATAAAAATATCCCAAATGCTGAGAAATCTAGTGATAATTATTTTTGTATATTGGGTGACATACATTCAAAAATACGCTTGTCAAATTATTTCAAGCCAAACCTCAAAAATATTTGAAAATAATTGTTTCCGTGAAATTTCTTGGCAAGTGTGAAAAGAAAAATCTACCAAAAACTAAAATCTTACAAATTTGATTGTTCCAAGCATTCCAAAAGATGAGAGATGCCAAGAAATCCACACGTGCACCAAAATTGAATAATACAATTTTTTTTTTTTTAGATGATGCAGGATTGCCTGTGGACCCAGATGCTCTTGCATTAAGAAGTTTATGAAGAATATTGAAGAATCAATTATTGTCCAACTTTTTATTGATATCTTGGTATAGTTGAAAACACTTCTATTTAAATACAACCATAGTTTAGTGCAAGTAGTTCACATCATCATGCATCACATCATAGAGAAGTCATAACAAAATAATTGAATAACCTAGGGGAAGACTATGTGACCTTTACATTCCCAAACAAAAATTATAAGAAGAGGAAAAAAGAGAAATAATTATAGGTATAATAAAAAGTTGACTATCAAGTGATTGCTAACGCTTTGTGTAAGTGCAAATGATAGAAAAAGAAACTGAGAAATTTACATATATTTTATCTTTTTCACAAATACCATCTCCCTTACCTTATTATGTTTAGGCAAGTTATCTTGGAACATCCAAAAATAAACTACCCTCTTAGATATAGTTAGAAATACTTCTTTCAAATTCATACTGACTTTAAAAAGTCTTTTTATATATATCTTTTCCATATAAATCATATTTCATGTTTTGGTACAACTTTTTTACTTGTTTCATTATATAAATTGGATTGTGAATTGTGTATGTGAACACATAGACATCTCAACATATACAAATCGATTAGAATCACCAATTTTGTGCATTTATTAAGATATAATTTGTAGTTTATATTTTTAATGCCATTACAAATATCTTGTAGATATAATTCTATTTTATTTCTACTCTATATTTTATTTGTATAAACTTTATACATGTATTTGTATAAACTATGTATCAATATATTTTTGTATTTGTATAAAATATTTATATCTATCTATACAAATTCTATATTATAATTAATTTCTCAAAGGATTATTAAATCATAATTTATTTTCATGAGGATACAATGATACAAATATCTTTATTATTGACATCTTCTCAAGCTAACAAAAACAAAAATATAATTATAACTATCTTACAATACATTCTAAACTATAATTTTACAATGTCATCATATAATTCAAATCTATTAACTATTAAATTTATTTCCAATGTGGAGGTCCTTATAATTTGGTTGCACTTTTGGTAAGAAACCATTATTAATAGTATTCCTCTAGCTAGCAATGTTTGTGCCATTATTTCCCCAATTTAGAATAATTATTATGGAATGCATTAGTCCATGGTTAGTTTGATATGAACAATAATCATATAGTCATATTTTAATGGTCATTAGATGGTTCTAAGGCTACAATTTTGAGAGTTGATGCTTTGTTATACTATCTAATATTAATTTCATATTTATTCTTCAACTTCTTGTATATTTAGAGTATGGAGACAATATGTTTTCTAGAAATTTATTGGATTAACTTTGGGCCAATTATAACCTATGCAAGTTTGCTATTTCAATTGTAGTATAAGGTTAACTATTTTCTAAGGAATAATACTTGAAGCCAATGATAGCTAAATGTTTCTTATATCTTGAGGTTTAGATCTAGTCACTATTGTTTTCTTTAGATTAAGATTAGAAGGGTAGCAACTTATTACTGAGTAGCCATAGAGGTAGAGAGGTGGCTCATGAAAAGTGAGTCAACATAAAATAAGACTCACTAGTAGTGAGCCTGGAAAGAGCAACACACAACCAATGCTTTTGACTAGAGCATCAACCAAGAGCAAAGCCATGCTTTTGACTGGAGGATGAAACTAGAAAACAATAGAGACAACAATAGCAACAAAAACATCATAGGAAACACCACCCTACAAAAATAGGGGGAAACCAGTGAAAGCCTTCCGCTTAAAGCACTAAGCAAAGGGCTGCAAACCCCAAGCAACAATTCCAAAATTTTTGGCACGAGCACAAAATAAACCAAAGTGAAAGAAGAACCCTTTGCAACAACTCCCAACACCAACAACACTAACAATCTCCACCTCAATAGGAGATTTCTCCACCTTGATAGGAGAAGCTGAAAGGAAATTTGAAGAGAGAAGGAAACAATACAACCCAAGTGCAACCACCAAAACAACTTCAAGCGGAACTCAGATTCCAACACAGACCAAGTTTTCCACCTCGATAAGAAAACAAGTCAAATCAACGTTAAGGGCGATAAAATCCTCAACCAAACAACTCCCATGTCCACCAACAAAATACAACTCCACCACCACAAGAGAGTTCTCCACCTTAATAGGAGAAGCTAAAATGAAAACATGGACAATACACACAAAGGCTCCAACAAAAGCAGCCAAACCACAAAGAAACCTAGCAACCAACAACCCAACAAGATCCACACCAACCAAATCCTTGTAGTGGGTTACAACATCAACATAATAGAGATCAACCAAACCACCCTAAAAGGGGGAACCCAGATTCAAGAATAACAGAGTAGAGTTCCACCAGTAAAGAGCAACCACCAACAAACAAACTGAAAGATACCAAAGCCAGGCCAGCTCCAAAGCAAGAACCCTTGGGCGCCAAAACCAACAATGAAGAGGTACCTAGAACGTCAATCTCAACCTCCAGAAAGACGCACACCAACATGGTCGGGTGAAAACCAGGCATCACAAAACTGCTGCCAAAAAACAACCAAGGAGACAAAGTCTGGGAAATAGATCTCAGAAAACATAACAGTTCGAAAGAAGCATCACCAGCCAAATCTAAGGAGCAATGGCAAGAAATGCCAAAACCCACGAAGCCAACCAAGACAATAACTAAGAAGGACGACCAAAAGGAGCCCGCGTCAGCCAAAGCCACCAATGCCACCAAAGCAGCAACACCACACCCTACGTTGAAAGCAGCAACCAAAACCTCCAAAATGGAGGTTAAGGGAGCAGAAGAAAAACATGGACCAAGAAGAGCCCTCCACCCAATCCGAAGACACCCAACATTGCCAACTCTCCATCCTACAGCAGCAGAAACAAGAGGAGGCGAACCAGCTTAGCAGAAACAACTACCATAAGGCTGACACCAACAAGGGATATCCTCCCCACACCACGCTAACTCCCACCAACAACCACATGTATCCAGAACGCGCATTGATGAAGGGATCTAAAAAACGCGCTTCAGAGTGAGTCTTAAAGTTTGTGGAGGTAATAGTTTTTTTTCTTTTTTCGGATAGATGTTTAGTCACACTTGCTTAATAATCATAATCCTCTTGTTCATCTCAATATGAACACCATTAAACATAGCAAAGAAATAGACCAAAGAAATAGATAAGTATTTCGTTTCAATCACTGGCATTGTAAATGCCCTAAACTAATGAAGTTTATTCAGGAAGTAAAACGCATAGAAATAAAATAATCCAACCTATGAAATTATCTGCATTGATGAACACTTTCAGTTGGTGGAAAGCAGAGGGCACCTGCAGAAAGGGCAGGTATCCTGATGGTTATCAATCCATTTATCCAAACAATTTCTATGAAATATGTGACAGCAATTGCATAGCTCTCGGATTTCGTCATCTTCTTCGAAAGATCTCAAGCAGACCGCGCATGCGAAATCCTCCTCAATCTCAGTAAGCTTCTCAGCAACATTTCGGAATGTAATGAGTGGCAACCTATGCTTAATCACCTCACCTGAAGAAGTAGAAGAAATGGCAGAGGGTAGTTCTGATAACTCTTCCCACGAAAAGATCTCGTCTTGTGGTGCCTCGCTTAGCCCAACACCAGAAAGAAACCAACATATTCCGTTCTTCATATAACCCATGGTTGATGCCAAGTAGAGCAGCAATCTGGGTATATCGATATTACGCAGACCTACTGGAAATCCCATGGCAGAGGAATCCTTTAAGAAATAGGCCACTTCAAGTATACACAGAAATCTATGATTAGCCGATAGGCTATTTTACTGGGGGAACCCCACCGGAGTTTCCAGCAGTATGACGCCGGAAACCTCGGTGGTGCCGTCGGCTAATTACTGTGCCCGGTGAGACAACGTGGGGAAAATACAAATGACTTTCATTAAAGTTTCTGCCATCCGTCCAACAAGTTGTGTTCGGTGTTCATTAAAGTCGCTCGAACTCTTACATGTTTTAGGTGGAGATTCAATCCATTCAGCAGTTTTTTTTGGGTGTTCAATCATTCATTCAATCAATTAAAAGCATTCATTCATTCATTCATTCAATCAAGTATCCTGATTTGGCAACGTCTATCCAGCCCCAGGAAAGCCCCTGGGGCATGGATGTATGGGTATGATGCACATGGATGCTGCTGCTTCGTTTCTCTCGCCCGCGTCAGACCCTCTGCCTTCCGTATTAACTGCTATCTGTCCGCACTGTCCTGTCAACTCCATAAAAGTGAAAGATATTTTTTGAACTATGTAAAACTTAATTTCTTTGATGTTTATAGTCATGTGCCCTCTTTCCAATTATAAATTAATTTGATTGATGTGAAATATAAATTTCATTGTAATATTTTATATTATTTTTTGATATAATGAAATTTATTACATCTTTAAATAACATACATATGGATCAATCTTCCTATCAATTCCTATCAAGAATGGGAAGTGTTCTTGTATTTTTACTTCGTCTATCTTCTTCCCAAATGGACAAACATTCTTTTTAAACATTGGATCATGTTTTTCATTCTAGCATTCACCGTTTTTGTAGGAGATTACATATTGTGGGGGGGCTACATAGTTTCTCTCTTTCCCTCTTACAGGTAGTGATTAATGTTATATTTATGATGGATGTAGTCCTTGTGGGGTATCATTGAGTCCTTCATATATCATCATTATTTGTATGTTTGAGAAACATGTCGTGATCTTGTCTAATCCTATCTCACAACCTCTCCTTTATAAGAAAGGAATCATATATACATTTAAATATTTAATCTTGCATCCTTAATCATAAAAATATATATTCTTTCCGTTTCACTCATGCAGAAGATATTTTGGTTTTGCAGCTAATCTTGGGGTGTTGGGAGTTCACCATTAACTCCTAAAAATATGATGCCATGCCTGAACATAAACACCTAAATAGGGATAAAAACTATGTTGATTCTTAGTACATGCAAGTTTTAAGAAGCCAAATTAATTCTTTAAGTTATTACTTGAGATACTTCTATGAGCAAGTTATCAAACATGCTTATGCACAATATGTCGAGCTTGGTGAGGCAGAGGGACTCCTTTCACTTTCCAACACTCGCATAAATGCATAGTTTATAAAGATCAGAATATTTTCTCCATTCAAATAAATAACTTGCACAAATACAATATTTATTTAAACAAAATTTCAAAAACATCTGCATTCAAAAACGATCTCTTTGGCATTCAATGGCCTCTCATTCCATTATGATCTGCTATCCTAAAATCTTCCACAAATTTTCTCCTTCTCTTTCCAATTGTCTTCATTCTTCAAATATGCACTCTTTGTTGAACAATTTGTTATCTTTCCTTCACCTCAATGCTTCCTTCTTCACTTGTTTCACCTTCTTTATTTTTCTAAAGTTGAAAACCCACTCCCTAATTCCTTCCTTCTCTTATATAGCCTTCAAATCTTTTATTTGTTTTTTTGCTTTCCAGGCCATAATCTCTACTCACCCTCTCCCAATTCCTATACTGCATAATAGTATTTAAACCCATTTTTTATTTTTTTAAAGCCTAAAATATCATCCATATATACCTTAACATTGTCCATTTCTTGTGTTTTCTAAGAAGCCCTCAAAAAGAAAAGTCTCAATGTTTTTACTTTCCTGCCAAGAGGTGTTTACAAATCAACATCTCAAAAGCCAAATTGGGTGCCCTACCACATACCAAATTTGGCTCAACATCATATGATTTTATACCTCTACGAAGGTGTTAAAATTCATCCTTCTACACTGTCATCAAAACGAGTAAATAAAACGCCACCACTTTCCCATACCTTCCTTCTACGTGACACTCTACGCCCTTAATATGGCATTACATTTTCTTTTTTCATCCAAAGAGCTGAGAGATGCATTTTATTTTCTAGAGATCATCTAAAATATTAGATATTAAACACCTTATCCTTCATTTTCATTTCTCACAAAGTTGCATAAACCAATTTAAAAGAAAAAGAATATGATTGCACAACTATGAAAGGATGTGCCAAAATGCCAAAAAAAATAACTTTTTGCATACCTTTCACCCAGAAGCTCATATTCATGCAAAAATTGTCTAGTATGCTAAGAATGACTGAATGAATCTTCCCACAAAAGGATTTTTCCCTAGCTATCACAAAACTCTAGAAGTTAAATTTCTCTTAAAATTTCCAACATAAACTTCCATCATTAAAATATCCCAAACTCTGAGGAATTGGGTGATGATTCTTTTCTCACATTTGGAGAAATACCTTCAAGAACACACATTTTATATGATTTTAATCCAAACCTTGAGAATCTCCAAAAATAACTATTTTCATGAAACTTCCTTGGAAGTATTAAAACTAAAATCTAGCAAAAACTGAACTCTTGTAAATTTGATCATGCCAATTTTTTAAAAATATGAGAGATGCCAAAAAATACACATGCACACCAAAATTGAAGAAAAAAATGTTTTTTTTTTGGACAATGCAAGATCGCCTATGGACTCAGATGCTCTTGCATCAAACACATCAAGAAAGAAGTTTGTAAGAATAGCTCACAAAAGTGAATTTGAGTGACGAATCACCCTTTGAGATTGTGAACAATCTGTAGAAAATTCCATCACTATAACAAGTGCACAAAATTATTTATTTTTCCTCCACTTCTAGCATCTTGTCGGAACAACTATCATCCTCTTCCCAAAACTTTGATCTACAACCTTCTTCCTTTTCGTGGACTTGCATCCACCATGTAGTTTCCTCCTCCACCAAAGACTCTCTCCTCTCCTCCAACCACTCACTTTATTTCTCTCCTCTTTCATGGTATTCAATCCACTAGCAACTAACCACCTCTACCAAATATCTCCTGTCACATCCTCTAAAGCCTCTACCTCCATGACTTCCTCTATTGTAACTTCCTCTAATGTTGCACTGTACAACTTCTCTATCTCTATGATCTCCTCCTCAAGCAACACTTGTTCTTCTTTAGGTTCTTAATTGAACATTGGATCATCATACATCATTGCATACTTTGTTTCAGTTGTAACACCCTCAATTTTTGCAACTTCACTCATCACTGCATATTGTCACAACTTCACTCACCACAAACTTTTGAAACTTCTCCATCTTCAGCCAAGGCTATAACAAATTTCTCTTCTTCACTTTTCTCCTCTTCTTCCATGCTCTCATACAAGCATATTACTGCAACCTCTTCATCTTCCTCTACACACACAGGTTCATCAACAACCAAACCCATGTCCTCTTCTTCCCTTTGCTCCACTGCTACTTTGATTTCTCTCAAACCTCTCAGAATCCTCTTCATTTTAGTGTTATACTCTCTTTCTCTTCTAACAAGGATTTAGATCCCCAAAGAATTTCCCACAAAAAACCAAAACTCTTCCTCCTTATCATCTTCACATACAATTTCCAACTTACAACACAATCAACTCTTTTTTCCATGGCTTGTCCCTCTCAACTCTCAATTACTCAAGACTCCTTGCACACTTGCAATAATTCTCTTGATATTTTTAGACAACTCAGATATAGCTTCACACTTACTTTTAGGTGCAAATTGCCTTATAGTCGTTGATCTGTTCACACAACCCCAACCATAGGTCCTAGTGTAGGCTGCCTCACGTTCAATGATTTGTACACACACTCAAGATCATTAGCTCTAATACCATTTGATGTAGAGGGACTCCCTCTGCTTTCCAACACTTGTAGAAATGCATAGATTATAGAGATAAGAATATTTGCTCCACTCCCTAATTCCTTCCCTCTCTTATATGGCCTTCAAAACTTTAATTTGTAGTTTTTTTTACTTTTAAGACTATAGTCTCTTCCTATTCTCTCCTAAATCCTATGCTACACAATAATATTTAAACTTCTCGTTTAAATGTTTTAAATACCAAAATAACATCCATATAACTCCACACTACTAATTTCTTCTATCTTCTACATAGCCCTCCAAAAGAAAAGTTTCAATTTTTTTATTTGCCTCCCAAGAGGTGTTTACAAATCAACAACTCAAAAGCTAAATTGGGTGCCCTACCAGACACCAAATTTATCTTAGCATAAATTGATTTTATGCCTCTAAAGAGGTGTTAAAATCCCTCCTTCTACGTTTCTAGAAAAAGAAGTAAAAACCACAACACCACTTTGACATGCCTTCCTTCTACATGACACTCTACTCCCTTAATGAAAAGTTGACTATCAAGTGATTGCTAACGCTTTGTGTAAGTGCAAATGATAGAAAAAGAAACTGAGAAATCTACATATATTTTATCTTTTTCACAAATATCATCTCCCTTACCTTATTATGTTTAGGCAAGTTATCTTGGAACATCCAAAAATAAACTACCCTCTTAGATATAGTTAGAAATACTTGTTTCAAATTCATACTGACTTTAAGAAGTCTTTTTATATATCTCTTTTCCATATAAATCATATTTCATGTTTTGGTACAACTTTTTTACTTGTTTCATTATATAAATTGGATTGTGAATTGTGTATGTGAACACATAGACATCTCAATATATACAAATCGATTAGAATCACCGATTTTGTCCGTTTATTAAGATATAATTTGTAGTTTATATTTTTAAGGCCATTACAAATATCTTGTAGATATAATTCTATTTTATTTCTACTCTATATTTTATTTGTATAAACTTTATACATGTATTTGTATAAACTACGTATCAATATATTTTTGTCTTTGTATAAATATTTATATGTATCTATACAAATTCTATATTATAATTAATTTCTCAAAGGATTATTAAATCATAATTTATTTTCATGAGGATACAATGATAGAAATATCTTTATTATTGACATCTTCTCAAGCTAACAAAAACAAAAATATAATTATAACTATGTTACAATACATTCTAAACTATAATTTTACAATGTCATCATATAATTCAAATCTATTAACTATTAAATTTATTTCCAATGTGGAGGTCCTTATAATTTGGTTGCACTTTTGGTAAGAAACCATTATTAATAGTATTCCTCTAGCTAGCAATGTTTGTGCCATTATTTCCCGAGTTTAGAATAATTATTATGGAATGCATTAGTCCATGGTTAGTTCGATATGAACAATAATCATATAGTCATATTTTAATGGTCATTAGATGGTTCTAAGGCTACAATTTTGAGAGTTGATTCTTTGTTATACTATCTAATATTAATTTCATATTTATTATTCAACTTCTTGTATATTTAGAGTATGGAGATAATATGTTTTCTAGAAATTTATTGGATTAACTTTGGGCCAACTATAACCTATGCAAGTTTTCTATTTCAATTGTAGTATAAGGTTAACTATTTTCTAAGGAATAATACTTTAAGCCAATGATAGCTAAATGTTTCTTATATCTTGAGGTTTAGATCTAGTCACTATTGTTTTCATTAGATTAAGATTAGAAGGGTAACAACTTATTACTGAATAGCCATAGAGGTAGAGAGGTGGATCATGAAAAGTGAGTCAACATAAAATAAGACTCACTAGTAGTGAGCCTGGAAAGAGCAACACACAACCAATGCTTTTGACTAGAGCATCAACCAGGAGCAAAGCCATGCTTTTGACTGGAGGATGAAACTAGAAAACAATAGAGACAACAATAGCAACAAAAACATCATAGGAAACACCACCCTACAAAAATAGGGGGAAACCAGTGAAAGCCTTCCGCTTAAAGCACTAAGCAAAGGGCTGCAAACCCCAAGCAACAATTCCAAAAATTTTGGCACGAGCACAAAATAAACCAAAGTGAAAGAAGACCCCTTTGCAACAACTCCCAACACCAACAACACTAGCAATCTCCACCTCAATAGGAGATTTCTCCACCTTGATAGGAGAAGCTGAAAGGAAATTTGAAGAGAGAAGGAAACAACACAACCCAAGTGCAACCACCAAAACAACTTCAAGCGGAACTCAGATTCCAACACAGACCAATTTTTCCACCTCGATAAGAAAACAAGTCAAATCAGCGTTAAGGGCGATAAAATCCTCAACCAAACAACTCCCATGTGCACCAAAAAAATACAACTCCACCACCATAAGAGAGTTCTCCACCTTAATAGGAGAAGCTAAAATGAAAACATGGACAATACACACAAAGGCTCCAACAAAAGCAGCCAAACCACAAAGAAACCTAGCGACCAACAACCCAACAAGATCCACACCAACCAAATCCTCGTAGAGGGTTACAACATCAACATAATAGAGATCAACCAAACCACCCTAAAAGGGGGAACCCAGATTCAAGAATAACAGAGTAGAGTTCCACCAGTAAAGAGCAACCACCAACAAAAAAACTGAAAATACCAAAGCCAGACCAGCTCCAAAGAAAGAACCCTTGGGCGCCAAAACCAACAATGAAGAGGTACCTAGAACGTCAATCTCAACCTCCAGAAAGACGCACACCAACATGGTCGGGTGAAAACCAGGCATCACAAAACTGCTGCCAAAAAACAACCAAGGAGACAAAGTCTGGGAAATAGATCTCATAAAACATAACAGTTCGAAAGAAGCATCACCAGCCAAATCTAAGGAGCAATGGCAAGAAATGCCAAAACCCACGAAGCCAACCAAGACAATAACTAAGAAGGACGACCAAAAGGAGCCCGCGTCAGCCAAAGCCACCAATGCCACCAAAGCAGCAACACCACACCCTACGTTGAAAGCAGCAACCAAAACCTCCAAAATGGAGGTTAAGGGAGCAGAAGAAAAACATGGACCAAGAAGAGCCCTCCACCCAATCCGAAGACACCCAACATTGCCAACTCTCCATCCTACAGCAGCAGAAACAAGATGAGGCGAACCAGCTTAGCAGAAACAACTACCAGAAGGCTGACACCAACAAGGGATATCCTCCCCACACCACGCTAACTCCCACCAACAACCACATGTATCCAGAACGCGCATTGATGAAGGGATCTAAAAAACGCGCTTCAGAGTGAGTCTTAAAGTTTGTGGAGGTAATAGTTTTTTTTCTTTTTTCGGATAGATGTTTAGTCACACTTGCTTAATAATCATAATCCTCTTGTTCATCTCAATATGAACACCATTAAACATAGCAAAGAAATAGACCAAAGAAATAGATAAGTATTTCGTTTCAATCACTGGCATTGTAAATGCCCTAAACTAATGAAGTTTATTCAGGAAGTAAAACGCATAGAAATAAAATAATCCAACCTATGAAATTATCTGCATTGATGAACACTTTCAGTTGGTGGAAAGCAGAGGGCACCTGCAGAAAGGGCAGGTATCCTGATGGTTATCAATCCATTTATCCAAACAATTTCTATTAAGTATGTGACAACAATTGCATAGCTCTCGGATTTCGTCATCTTCTTGGAAAGATCTCAAGCAGACCGCGCAGGCGAAATCCTCCTCAATCTCAGTAAGCTTCTCATCAACATTTCGGAATGTAATGAGTGGCAACCTATGCTTAATCACCTCACCTGAAGAAGTAGAAGAAATGGAAGAGGGTAGTTCTGATAACTCTTCCCATGAAAAGATCTCGTCTTGTGGTGCCTCGCTTAGCCCAACACTAGAAAGAAACCAACATATTTCGTTCTTCGTATAACCCATGGCTGATGCCAAGTAGAGCAGCAATCTGGGTATATCGATATTACGCAGACCTACTGGAAATCCCATGGCAGAGGAATCCTTTAAGAAATAGGCCACTTCAAGTATACACAGAAATCTATGATTAGCCGATAGGCTATTTTACTGGGGGAACCCCACCGGAGTTTCCAGCAGTCTGACGCCGGAAACCTCGGTGGTGCCGTCGGCTAATTACTGTGCCCAGTGAGACAACGTAGGAGGAATCCGGGGGAAAATGTTAATTTATGTAGCTTGGACAGGTGTCTCCATTGTCTAGAAGTGTCATTTAATTATTTAATTATTTTCTAGAAACCTCCAGAAAAGGGCTGAGTTGTCTAGATAATTATGTAATTAAATAAATTGATTCTCCTAGAGACTTCTAGAATCCAGTTAGTTAGGGTTTTAGAGTCTATTTAATCTTAGCCATTGATTGAGATTAAATCATGGCCATTGGTTTTCCAATGAGAAAAGTATAAAAGGGGATCAATGGGCAATTGGAGAAACAACAACAAGTAGACTTGCAGTGATAGCAAGCAGATTTGCAGTGAGAGCAAATAGTCTTGCAGTGTTAGCAAGGGCGCAGTGATAGTGTTGGGGATAGCAACTGTGGAATTTCAGCAGGAGAAATTGAGGGAAGAATTTCCTGGAGAAGAATATTGGTCGAGCCAAGAAGAGGCAAGCAGTTTTTGTATTCCTTAATTTGGTGAAGTTTAATATAATTCCTCATCTACAAGAGTGGTTTTCCCTCTGGGTTTTTCCCCACGGACAATTTGTCCAAAAATATTGTGTTCATTATTGTGAATGCTTTCTTCTCTATTCTTGTGAGTTTTATTGGTGAAGTTGCAGTTGTGTTATTTTTCGATATTTGCTGAGAATTAATTTTCAGAGTCAAATAATCTATGTATTAGATAGGAGATTAATAATCAGTAACTGCAATAGAATTTTCACATGGTATCAGAGCTGATCTGAGGGCAGATAAGGCTTAACAAAGGAAGGAAAGATCCTGCCTCTTCAGAATTATTATTATTTGTTTTCTTTTATCTTTTGAGATGGCCTCAGCAGGTTTAAGAGATCAGGACAGATTGGATGGAGCCTCAAATTTTGGTGTCCGGAAAGCCAGAATTTCTTTGTTGCTGGAAGAGAATGGGATCAAGGAATATGTGACCAGTGTTGTACCTGTACCTACAGATCCAGCACACTCTTAGCATATAAGAAGGAAGATGCCAAGGCGAGGAGGATGATTCTTGATGGTGTCAAGGATCATATTGTTCCACATGTCACAGAGTTAGATACAGCGAAGAAGATGTGGGATGCCATTCTGAATCTGTACCAGAATGCTACCACTAATCGGAAGCTGATTCTCAAAGAAAAGTTGAGGACTACTCGGATGAACAAGGGAGAGGACGTGACAAGTTACCTCACCAGACTCAGACTTGTCAAGGATGAGTTGGCTGCTGTTGGAGATAATCTAGGTGATGACGAGCTAGTGCGGATAGCCCTAAATGGGTTTACTAAGCAGTGGGATGTCTTTGTTCAAGTTATTAATGGACGAGACACCTTGCCAAGTTGGGATCGACTTTGGAGTGACTTCACTCAAGAGGAGCTTAGACTAAGTCTTGTCAGTAGGACCAGTAGCAAGAGTCAGCAAAGTGAGGCAGAACAGGAGAACGTTGCCCTTGCAGGAAAAGGGAAAGCAAAGAAGGGGTCTAGTAAAGGATCAAATCCACAAGGTGAGAAGAAGAAGAAGGACTTATCTAAAGTCAAGTGCTATGGCTGTCACGAGTTTGGCCACTATGTCAGCGATTGCCCGCAAAGGAAGAAAGGCAAGAAGCAGACAGCAGCTTCAGCAAGTGCAGATGAGCTCTCTAGTAGAATGGAGGATGAGTTCGCTCTCATAGCTTGTATGGCTAGCTCAACCTCACAGGGTGTTTGGTATATAGATAGTGGGGCATCATTTCATATGACAGGAGTTAGAGAGTACTTCTCCAGCTATAAGGAGGAGGATATCAGAATGCAGATCTCTATGGGGAACATGTCCAAACTCAATCCAGTTGGGAAAGGGACTGTTCTATTTCAGAGGGAGAATGGTAAGCGGATTCCCATTCATGATGTGTTGCATGTGCCAGGCTTAGGTATGAATTTGATTGCCATATCTGTCCTTCAGGATAAAGGTTATAATGTACTCTTTAGAGGGGCAAGTGTGTTAATTAAGCACAAGGATTGGAAATCACCCATAGCTATTGGAGTTAGGAGCGGCCGGCTTTATAGGTTGCAGTTTGATACTCATAAGGCACTGATGAGCAACAATAATTCTAGAGATCAAGGAGAGCTATGGCATAGGAGGATGGGCCATATACATCATGGAGCACTTAAATTGCTTCGTGAGACAGTGACAGGTGTTCCGAGGTGAGCACAGAGCATGATGATATATGTAAGGGATGTGTGTTAGGGAAGTTTGCGAAAGCAACTTTTCCAAGGAGTGACACTAGATCCAAGGGTGTTCTTGATCTAGTACATTCAGACATATGTGGACCAATGTCGACGAAGTCTCTCAGAGGATATGAGTACTTTGTTACTTTTATTGATGATTTCTTTAGGAAGACCTGGATATACTTCTTGAAGACCAAGGATGATGTTTTTAGTCACTTCCAAGAGTTCAAAGCTTCCCGTGGAGAATCTCGACAGGAGGAAGATGGGAAGGTTCTTCGGCTCTAGACAATGGAGGCGCAGCACAAAGGGAAAAGAGTTCCGTGAGTTCTCGCGACTGTGGAAGGAATCAAGAGAGAGTGGATCGTCTACAACCCACAAACAATGGGGGTTGTTGAGAGGAAGAATCGGTTTATATCGGAGGTAGCAAGGGCTATGTTGCATGACCAGGATATGCCACGTTACTTATGGGTAGAGGCATGTAGTACGACAATGTACATATAGAACAGGGTTCCACATAAGGTATTGGGCAAGATGAATTGCAGGAGGCGCTCGTGAAGAAGGCCGATGTCACTAATTTGATATTTGAAGTTTACGACATTGTCACATTCCAGGTGCGACACGTTCCAAGTTAGATCAAACTGCAGAGAAGGGGTACTTTGTGGGGTACAGTGAAACCTCAAAGGCATATCGGATATTTATTCCAGGGACCAAGAGGACTATAGTTAGGCGTGATGTCAAGTTCATGGAGGACAAGGAATTTAGGAGGTCCAGAGATTTTCCAGCAGATGATCAGAGTGAGCAGTTAGTGGAAGCTCCAAGGATCGTTCAACCAGATCAAGGACAGCGAAGCTCGAGTACAGTTACTAGTACATGCACAAGCTCAGGTGCTGAGAATTCGCAGAGTATGGAGCAGCAGATGCAGCAGATCCAAGAGATGCATCAGGGTGATATGAAGGTTGATACTTCATCCTCTACAGTTGGTAGCAAGAACCAGCAGTCACAAAGTAATACTCAGGAGTTTGTGGGAGCTCCTAGGATGAGTAGTAGACAGCGGAGACAACCAGCCAGGTATGATGACTATATAGCATTAGTTAGTCAGTTGGTAGATAGTGAACCTTCTAGCTATCAGGAGGCTGCACAGCAACAAGTGTGGCAAGATGCAATGGTTGAGGAGTATACCTCAATAGTGCAGAACGATGTGTGGGAGGTTGTGCCTAGACCGACAGATAGGGCAGTGGTTGGATCACGCTGCATCTATAAGATCAAGCACGGTGCAGATGGTAGCATCGAGAAATACAAGGCAAGGTTTGTGGCCAAGGGGTTCTCTCAGAAGGAGGGAATTGACTATGAGGAGACATTTGCTCCAGTGGCCAGGTATACTTCTATACGAGTCGTGATCTCTCTTACAGCACAAATGGGATGGCAGATCCATTAGATGGATGTCAAGACGGCATTTCTTAATGGTGAATTGAAAGAGGAGGTATACATAGAACAACCAGAGGGCTTTGTGGCACACAGCAGTGAAACCCACGTGTGCAGATTGAAGAGAGCTTTGTACGGACTCAAGCAGGCTCCCAGGGCGTGGTATGAGTGCATTGATAGATACTTGCAGGGAATGGGCTTCGTGAAGAGTGAAGCGGATGCTAACCTCTACTACTTGGTGGTTGGGGGTGAGGTTCTCAGTCTTGTTCTTTATGTGGACGACTTGTTTTTAACAGGTTCACTAGGGCTCATAGAGGAAAGCAAGAGGGACCTTGCAGCAGAGTTCGAGATGAAGGATTTGGGGCTTATGCACTACTTTTTAGGCATGGAGGTATGGCAGACAGATGGAGAGATTTTCCTTGGACAAGGGAAATACTGCATCGAAATCTTGAGGAGGTTCGAGATGGAGGATTGCAGAGCCATGTCTACTCCTATGATCACGAATTGGAAGAAGGTAGACTCATCCAGAGAAAAGGATGTAGACCCCACCTTATACAGACAGTTGATTGGGTCTCTCATGTATTTGGTCAACACCAAGCCAGATATATCCTTTGCAGTAAACTCTCTTAGTCAGTTCATGGTGGAGCCGAAGAGAGTGCATTGGACAGCGGCAAAGCATGTGTTGCAGTATTTGCGTGGTACAATCAAGTATGGAATTAAATATGCTCGAGGTGATGGTATCAGGTTGATAGGCTATACTGACCCAGATTGGGCAGGCAGTACAACAGACAGGAAAAGCACTTCAGGGTGTTGCTTTAGCTTGGGATCAGGAGTTGTCTCTTGGTACAGCAGGAAGCAGAAGTCTATGGCTTTGAGTTCGGCAGAGGCAGAATACATAGCAGCTAGCATGGCGACGTGTGAGGCGATATGGCTTCGGAAGTTGCTGGTGGCCTTGTTTGGTCAGAGGGTTGAGACTACGGTGATACACTGCGACAATCAGAGTTGCATCAAGTTGACTGAGAATCCGGTGTTTCATGATAGGTCTAAGCATATAGACATTAGATATCATTTCATCAGAGATTGTGTACAGCGCGGGATTGTTCAGCTACAGTATATACCTACAGATCAGCAGGTAGCAGACATTTTGACCAAGGCATTGGGGAAGGCGAAATTCATCTTCTTCAGAGATAGGTTGGGTGTCATGCAGAACACCTTCCTCGCTAAGAGGGAGTGTTGATTTTTATGTAGCTTGGACAGGTGTCTCCATTCCCAAGTAGTGTTATTTAATTATTTAATTATTTTCTAGAGACTTCCAGAAAGGGCTGAGTTGTCTAGATAATTATGTAATTAAATAAATTGATTTCCCTAGAGACTTCTAGAATCTAGTTAGTTAGGGTTGTTAGAGTCTATTTAATCTTAGCCATTGATTGAGATTAAATCATGGCCATTGGTTTTCCAATGAGAAAAGTATAAAAGGGGATCAATGGGCATTTGGAGAACACACAAGTATAGAGTTGAGAAAGACTTGCAGTGATAGCAAGTAGATTTGCAGTGAGAGCAAATAGTCTTGCAGTGTTAGCAAGGGCGCAGTGTTAGCGTTGGGGATAGCAGCTGTGGAATTTCAGCAGGAGAAATTGAGGAAAGAATTTCCGGAGAAGATTATTAGAATACGCGATAGAGGCAGCAGTTTTTGTATTCCTTGCTGAAGTTTAATATGGTACCTCATCTGCGGTAGTGGATTTTTTCCCCTTTGGGGTTTTCCTGAGACAATTTTGTCCAAAAATATTGTGTTCATTATTGTGAATGTTTTCTTCTCTCTATTTTACGTGAGTTTTTATTGGTGAAGTTGCGGTTGTGTTATTTTCGATATTTGCTGAGAAATTAATTTTTAGTCAAATAATCCATGTATTAGATAGGAGATTAATGTCGATAGCGCAATAGAATTTTCATGGTATAACACTAGCAAGGGTAAAATCATTGGCCAGAATACCTATGCTTTTACATTTCATTGAACAATATCGAGGCCTCCTCAAAGAGATCATTTCTAGCGTACCCTGCACATCTACCAATTGCATTTGCTTGAAAGTTTCTCGAGCCGTTTCAGCAAGTCCATTTTGTGCTTATCCTACAAATCGCATGAACTAGAATCATTTTGTGCTTATCTTGCAAGCCGTTTCAGTATGCAATCCGAATTTTGTGTTTTGCTCTATTGATGTGCTTCCATTTTTTTTGCAGGCATTTGATTATTCCCTTAGATCACGACAGTCCATAAGCCGACATCTCATTCAGTCTATGCCATCTGCAAATAGCATTTGTTTGAAGGTTGATTGCCTGCACACGATTAATCTGGTTTGATAGATGTTCATACCCTGTTGCAAAACCCCCATTTTGGCATACGCAGAAGGGATGCTGGAGAACATGTGCTTCCACGTTTTGTTTTATTATTAGGTTTAGGGTTTTAGATTTAGATTATCTTTATTTCAGGTTTAGATTTTTTTTAATTTAAATCTTTTAATTTTAATTTTTAATTTAGATTTTAATTTTTAATTAGATTTAATATAAATATAAATTTTTATTTATCTTTAATTTAGATTTTAATTTTAATTAGATTTAATTTAGATTTTAGTTAGATTTTAACTAGATTTAAATTAGGTTTAAATTATATTTAAATTTGGATTAGATTTAAATTAATTTTAATTTAGATTTTGATTTAGAATTAATTTTGATTTAACTTTAATCTAGATTCATCTTTTCTAGATTTAAATTAACTCTAGATTTTAACTTTTAGTTTAGCTTTTAATTTTAATTTTAATTTAGCTTTTCTCTTAATTTATCTTTTAGTTTAATTTAGATTTAGCTTTTAATTTTAATTTCAATCTAATTTCCATTGTAGATTTAGTCTTTTAATCTAGGTCTTGATTTTTAATTTAACTTAGAATTTAGACTTAATCATTTAGAATTTGTTTTAATTTAGACTAGATTCTAGGGTAAATGCTGATTTTATTTTTATTTTTGTTTTGTTTTGCAACTAATTTTTATTAATTTGGTTTCTTTTGTAAGTTTGTTTGACAGAGAATTGAAAATCAAAACATACACTTGCCAAAGAAAAGAGGCATGAAATTACTAATGAGATTTTGATGTAGGATGTTCATTGAAGATTTCATTTTGAAACCAATTTTCTTTTAGATTAGAAAATATTTCAATTGGTGCTTTAAAATAAACAATTGTCTTCTCTCACGTAGATTGAACTAGTAGGTCAATGAACACTTTTTTTTTGTGTTTGAAAGGATGGTAGGGAGTATGCTATCACCTTGTGTGAACTTGGTGACCAGAAACCAAACCCTTCTATTTTTGTGTTTATAACCTTAGAGGGGCCTACCTCACAAGAGGGGATGACTCTAACTAGTTTTTTGCTTAGACCAGTTTATAAAAGGATGAGACTAAACTGTCAAGTCCTCATGGTTTGTAGGCCTTAGCTGTGTAGTGCCATTCAAAAATAGGTACCTACCTTTTCTTCTAAAGGTATAAAAGCCCCTAGTAGAGTGGTTAAAGCCTTAAGTGGCTTGTTGTACGCTCGTGAGGTGTCATGTCCCCGAGTATTCACTACAACCGTCTTGTGTAGTTTGCCAAAAACCCTTCTATTTGCTAGTACAACAATGTTCATTGCCAAGGCATCCACATTCTTGTAGTTCTTAGTAGAGGTGAAAAGTCTGTCATGGGAGATTCATGAGGGCTCAAACCTTGGTTGACCCGGGAAGTGAATGCCATGGAGGGGAGCTAGTGTGGCCAAGCTTCTAAGTCACCAACTAAGAATAAATGCAGTTGGGGAAACCCACATGGAATATACTGAATATAGTCCTTTCCAACCTTATGATTTGTGCTTGTATTGTTAAAATCAAATATTTTGTATGCTATGTCTTACATGTGTGTTCAAAATTAGATCCCAAACAAACATCACAACTAGGAACTTGTAACATCTCAAGCTTTGCAAACCTCAAAAGGTCAAACATAAAAAATGTCCAAAATGATCCTATCACTTAAATCTCTTGCGGTCATCATCCTTCAGTTCTAATCTTTGAATCCTTGCATTCCACCTAGTCCTTGCATATCATCCACCTTTTGCATATCCATTATTTCTCAAACAAACCTTTATCTTGCACTTATGCTACTCTTCCTAGGTCTTTAAATCAAACCATTAGCTATCTATCACCCACATCACTTGAGGTTCTTCATCCTTAAGTTAGGGAACATACCATTATCCTTGAGTAGGGAAATCCATTTGGATTCCATCATCTCCTACATACCCTCTCTTGATCATTGGTCCTTGTGTCTATCCATCATAACACAAGTAAAGCCTTTACATCATAACCAACTTTGGACCTAGAGTTGCCTTTGAGCTCCTGCATTCTTAGCTTGGCATATCATACAATACAATTTTCATAGCCCATCTTAGAATAATATCCTTTTCATTGCATCCTAGTCTTAGGTATCATACATTATCTTGGGTTGAAAATCATAACAATTACCTATGACCCCTAGAACAAGAGAAAAAATGTTTCAAGAAGAAGGGAACCCCTAGGAAAAATACTTTGATGGGGAAGATCACATTAGTGTTGTAACTAGTGAAACAAGTGAAATTAAGGACAAAGAAATAGCCCAATCCACTATAAAAAAATGGCTCTTAACGATAATAGATTCACTAAACTTCTTACAGAGGTAGTCAAACGTAACCTACAACAATACTTCAAGGCCCTTGCTAACGAAGGAATCAAAATGCCTCTAGATTTTGGCATATCATTACTCACACTGAATGATAAACCTAAATATAGTGAATCTAAGCATCCCAAAATAAACAATGACAATATAATGGAAAAGCGGATCATAAGGACCAGTTAAGATAGTTTTGTGCTACTACCATCAAATTTGTAGTTGATGAAATGTACCTTATGAGATTATTCCCTCACATTCTAGGAGGAGAAGCTATGGAATTTTTTTCATGATTACCCTCAACCATCAAATCCATTCAAGAATTGGATGATATATTTGTCTCCAATTATAGTTTCAATTATGGCCTTAAAGTGAACATGACAAACCTTTTCAACACCAATCAAAAACAAGGTGAATATTTTGTGTCATTTTTGCAAAGGTGGAGACATTTAACAAAAAAATTGCCTTATGCCATCCGTGATCAAGAATTGGTTGACCTCTTTTGTTGAAATTTGAAAAAAGAAATTGGAAGGGAACTTCACTTCAAATGTTTATATTCCTTTGGTGAATCCATATAGATGGGCTTTCAAATCAAATAAACTCTCATTGATGATGAAACTATAAAACGTAATAACAATAGAGACCAAAAATTGAATTCAAACAACAAGACATATTTTTGGTTAAAGAACAAGAATGTAGTCAATGAAGGATTTGTTCATGAAAAAATAACTAAAACATCATCACCTATGTACAATCTCAAAAATCCATCTTTAGATAAAGGAAAATAAAAATAGAGAAGTTTCCCTAGATGAAATTTTACACCATTGGGACAATCACTTGAATCCACATTAAAATAAATTCTTGAAAATAATATTATAACGCTACTTGAAATAAAGGAATATAATCCACAAGTCAAACCCACATGGTGGAATGAGGATCACTTTTGTGACTATCATAGACATAAAGGACATAAAACTAATCATTGCAATAAACTTTGACATTTAATACAAGATCTTATTGATGAGGGTAAGATAGTAGTTGACAGACACACTCCTTCTGGTAACTTTGATCATGAGGTGTTTAAAAACATTTTCCCTAAGCATTGAAAACATAAAGGAAAGGTTCTTGAATCTAGTGATGGTGTAAACTATACTACTCCTAAGTATGATTATACCATACATAACAATAGTGAGTTTGATAATTATGTAAAAACTTTCATTATAAAAGGAGAATAACCTAATTGCAATGTTACTACCTACAAAGACACAGTTACCCTTAGAGGTACAAATTCAAAACCTGCTACACCAGCTTCACAATATAACCTCATAGAACATCTAGGAAAAATGCCCGTGCAAATTTCTATACTTGAGCTGCTACACCTATCTCTTGAGAATAAATTTATCCTAGATAAAGTTCTTGCTATTGTTACAGTGCCTATAGAAATACATGTGGACCAATTCCAAGCTATGGTGGGACACATCACCTCTCCTCACACTCTCACTTTTACTAAAAATTATGATTCATCCCCTCGACAACCGTATAATTTGCAACTTTGCGCATTGATTTCCTCATCCATAATGTCAAGATCAAGTGAGTTTTTATAGATCGAGGAACGGGTCTTAATATTTGTACCCAAGAGTTGATCATGAAATTAGGGTTCTTTGAAAATTTAGTCGATCCAAGGAAAAAGATTATCATAAAGGCATATGATGAAGAGGAATGCTCGTCTAAAGGATCAGATACTCTACCAATCAGAGTTGGCCCTATGGTAAAGGATATGGTTTTCCATGTTCTTGATCTCCGTTTGACCTATAATATCCTCCTTGGAAGGATATGGAGTCATGCAATGCAAGCAGTACCTTCTACATAGCATTAGTGCATTAAATTCCCACACAATGGAGTAGAAATCACAATACAAGGAGATCCAAACCCTTTCAATTATTGCCATTATCTAAGTCCTAAAATAGAAATCAATATCCCAAGCAACTATGAAGCACCTCCTTCTAAAGCATATGTTGATCCCGAGTCTCTAAAAGTATCCTCCTTAAAATCCAATGAAGCTCTAAGATCACAATACAAGTGAAAGAACAAGGAGTAGGGGAATATACCCTAGATTGTGCTCTTTTCCTTGGAAAGCTACCATTATCTCCCAAAATTTATGGCAATCCATAGATGTCTAATTCATCCACTTCATTTACCACACTAAACTAAACCCCAAGGTCAAATTCATGATATGGGATGTGGAGAATATCAAATGGATAATTTACCAGCAAAAGAAACTACTAATGTCATCGAGAAGAGTTATACTTCCAACAAGGATACCAAGATAGCTATAGAAGGAAAGGAAAAAGATGGTCATGCTTGGATTGAAACCTTTTGTGATCTTGGTGATACACCTACCTTTGCCATATCTGCTTCCACTCAAGCTTTTCATGTGTATAATAATCCCATGTTTGATCATGACATCTATGATAACCCACTCTTTGATCATGACCTCACTAAGGGTATCCAATCATCATCCTTCCATCCCACTTGCCCTGGGGAAAGATATGAATATCCTATTGTCACCTCTACTAAACCATTTTCCAAGTCATTAAGGATGCACAAACTTCCTTTGATGTTAGCAATACCGAAAAGGATAGTCCCAAAAACTCCATTAAGGGCATTACTAATCTCTTTCAACCACCTAAAATTCCTATCACTCCATCCACCTCACCCATCTCACCCACATCCATCCACCTCATAGACATGGATCAATAAGTATCACCCAAAGAAAATAAAAAGGTTGTAATTCAAGAATCAAATGTAAAAGTTCCTTTTTTCAAATGGAGATCCAGAATCAAAAGAAAGCATGCAAAGAAAGAAAGATCAAGAAAATTCCCTTAGCCAAAATAAAAAGCTATTGGAAAAATAAAAAACAAAAGAAGATCAAGACAAGTCCCCTAGCCAAAATAAAAAAGCTATCAAACAAATAAAAAATAAAAGTCAAAAGTGAAAGCAAGCAAAAGTTGATCTCCAAGTATACCTCTCCATCAAAAATGATAGCGGAAATCTATCAATGAAAAATTCAAGAAAAGAACTTGTTGATCCAAGGTCTCCATCCACGTCACTTTCACTCATACTGTATATTCCATTCCACTCCTCCATGTTCACATATCTACCATACCACACCATTGGTGATGCCTTTTAATGTACCTTTGATGATGACCCCTTCATGTACTATAACTCATCGATTGCCCAAGCTCCTTTCCATCTGAAGCCTGATGGCCCATGTAGTGTGCACATTAGGGATCATACCATAACCTCTATCATCTGTCACATCTTTTCTCCTTCATATTTGTCACTCATACTCCTCATCCTGATTGGGTCCTTTTATCTAGCATGACAATCCACACAGGATCAGGGCATCGTCAAGGTAGTCTATGATCCTACACTTATCATTTCTATACCTAGCTTCAGAGAGGAAGGCTAAAAGTCCTAAAAAAATTCAAAAAAAGGGAAAAAAGCCCTAAAAAAATATTTTAAAAAATGAGAAAATGAAAAAATGAAAAAAAAGAAGTAAAGAGAAATCAATTCGTTCAATGGTGAAAACCACTTTGGTGGTGCCTTGAGCAAGTACCATGGTGAAAACCAATAAATCAACACCATGTGTAGAAGCTTTGCTCCTCTTTGCTTTGGAGCTCTATTTGATCTTTTCATCCCCTTTCCATTCACCCTCCACTTCATAATGGCATTTTCACACTTACCATGGCTTGTGAATTGCTTGACAGTCCCCTCACTTGCTTGCTTTTCCATGTGTACTAGGTTGGTCCTATTCTTCACTGGGGCATTTCCTTAACCTTAGCCATGGGTTAGGATATTGATCATCTCGAGGTTAGAGAAATGGCCCTCTTTTTCTATTTTCTCACTTGTGATTCATCTCGTTTCATTGTAAAATGTCCTAAAAAAATCCAAACAAATCATAAAATGTTCTGAAAAAATCTAAAAAAAAAATTCATAAAATGTCCTGAAAAAATCCAAAAAAATCAAATATTCTGAAAATTCAAAAAATCACATAACTTCAAAATTTTCTAAATAGTGACACTTTCAAATCGCTACATAGCTTTGAACTTCAACAAAATCAAAATGCACCAAGATTGACAATCAAGCAAACATTATAACAAACATATCAGCTCATCTTTCAAATCCAACCAAGTGCAAAAAACCATACCAAGAATTAGTTCTATATCGAAGCATGATGCTTGTTTGTTTGTTGATATTTGCTTATTTTATGATTTTATCTTTGGTGGCATGTCTTTTAGCTTCTCCAAGATGTCTTTGACTAGAGAGGCGGAGATGGGGAATGTTCACTTGTTTGTTTTATGTGGATTGTTTCTTATTTATAGGAGGACCCGTCATAATACATGGTTATCTAAAACCATTGAGGACCTATGAGTCTAGTGTGGATCAAAATGTTCCTTGTTTGATAGTTTTTTCCATGCAGTAAGTATTCAAGTCATCTAAGGTCCTTATACCTAGATGCTTATACTTTACTACTAAATAAAAACAAAAATAGTATTCAGGTTGTCTAGATGTTCATCTTATCTAGACGCTTATACTAATTTGCAACATAATAAGCTCTATGATGATAAAAATAACTCTGTAAAGCACAAGTGGATTCATCACCTTCATTTTCTTCCATCTTGCATTTCTTCCATCTTTCATTTCTTTCATTTCATTTTCTTCCTCTTTCTTGTTTGATATATGTCTCCCGAATCAAATCTCAAATCACTGAACTTGCTTCTTGAGATCTCATGTCCCCTTAATCAATCAATCAACCATTGTATCAATTTGTCTTGCGTAAGCATCAATATCAATCAACTTAATCAGCTTGTCAACCTAGCTATACTAATCATTTCCATCAATTGTTTAGTTACACCCATCAACTTTGCATTTCGGTGATCCCATAATAGTGGGTTACAATTGATCCGGGGAACATTTTTTAGTGAAATTTGAAATGTCTCCAATACTCCAGAATTCAGCACCATCAGAAAGAGTTTGATGTCCTGATTCCAACGCAACTCGAACGGAGCGAAAAGGAGTCTGTTTGCAAAAGTTACGGCCAGTAAAACTTTCAGTCAAACTGCCATCAGGGGTCATCTAGAAGGTGAAAAAAATGATCATCTCAAAAATTGACGAAAGTGGCATCAAATCGAAGCGCTCATCGAGATGATTCTAGCAATGCTTGTTTCGTCAAAATTCGACAACATATGCTCAAGTTACAAGCAGTTAAAGTTCAGTTGACTTGAGCGTACAAATGATGACGTCATCATGCTGACGTGTCAGTATGTACAGTATGGAAGCTAAGTGGAGAAATCAGCACAAGACATGTGGCATGTGAGTCAGATGGTATGGAAAAATCATAGAGTGACACGTGTCCAACCATAGATTATGGCATCACAGTCAGCATATGCGTTGGCAGTGTTGTCAGCAGTCCAATCAGCTTCTTCATTAGTATCGTTCGTGAATAGGAGCCTGACACGTGTCCTCATTAGTTTGGAAATTTCATTTGTTTGTTTCAACAAAAACTGGTTGTGGCTCGAACCTATAACCTCCAATGAGTTTGAAACTGTCGGTGGCCATTGTGCCAAATAAACCTATCAATTATATGTATGGAGTTGTTTTGTTTTATTGTTTAACGGTTTGGAGGTTTGTTATAAAGCGTGGCCGGTGGGGTTGGAACCACCGACCACCCAAATACCAAAATGATATGCCATCAGTAGACCATGTGGAGGTTCTTAAATATGTATAGGCTACCGTTGGTTTTGTGGTAGAATTACTAGCCGAGCCTAACCAAATGAAGCTATATGGCAAAGATTCACTCCAACCATCTGAACCAAAATATTTCAAAGGACAAATTAGTCATGGTCTGAGTTGTTAGAGGAGGTTAAGCCATTAATTTGATGGTTAAGCCTTTTTAGGCATATTTTATGTATAAAAAGAGGGGTAGAGATGGGATTTCCCAAGTCCAAGTGGTGAGAATGGGAGAATGCTCAGGAGATTTGAAGACATTTCTGCACATCAGAGGAACGTCATGCTACTGTGCTTGAAGGAGATAGTCTTGAAGCAATTGTAACTATTTTTGGAGTATAATTGGATCGGTCATTCCGTTGGAGAGGGGCCCGGAGATGTAGTCCTTAGGGACAAACTCCATTATCAATTGCGTTTGCTCTCCTCTTTATCTTCTCTCTTTCTTTTCAGTTCATTATATTGGCAAGCATATTATTTTCATTTGTTTATTTAAGCATTCTATTAAGTTATCATTTACGTTAAGCATTCTATAAGCAATTGCCCTAGATCCTAAATAGATCAAGTTGGTATCAGAGCTTTGTGTGTGGCTATTATTGTATAAATTGAATGCTAACGAGATCTAGGTTTGAACGAGGAAAAGGAGAACTTGAAGAATATAATCCTGAGATCGAAAGACGAAGAGCTAATCAACCATCACAGATGGAAGGAAAAGAAGGTGGAAAAAGTTCAGAGCTCAGTGACAAGGATTTCTAGAAGCTATTTTTTGACATGAAGGCATTGGTGGATGAACTTAATGCAAAAAAGAAGAAGCGCGAAAAGGGAGGTTCTTCAAAGCACAAGAAGCGGGAAGATCAGAAAGACACAGAGGAGAAAACTCCAGAAACTCCTCCTCCATCTTCTCCCTCTTCTTCTTCTCCCCCTTCTCCTCCTCCTCCTTCTAATGTAAATCCATTTAAGAGTAAGTCTAAGCCTGTTATTAAGCTAGATGTAAAATTTGAGTTACCTAAATACTATGGGAAGTTAAATGCTGAGAAGTTAGATGATTGGGTCCAACAAGTAGAAGTGTACTGTAGGATTCAAGGCCTAGTAGAAGATGCTTCTAGGATCCAATTAGCTACTCTACGGTTGGGAGGTACAGCTCTCACCTGGTGGGAGAGTAATACTAGGGAATAAATTGCTCGCCATGTTCAAGGTAATATGTCTTGGATGGAGTTTGTTGCTGCCCTTAGGAAACAATTCTATCCTTTAGGTTACATGCAATAGTTAACCATGAATTGGCAAACCTTTAGGCAAGGTGAGGGGCAGTCTATCCAGGATTATACTCATGAGTTTAGAAAATAGGTATTGCTTTAAATGTTCCCTTGTATACTCAAGAAACATTACTTAAGTACATAGGTGGTTTGCATTCTTACCTTAGGTACACTATTTTGATGTTGAGTCCCAACAATCTAGACGAGGTGTCTATTCAAGCTACTCATATAGAGTCAAGGGATAAGAACACTTTTAGTGATAACTTTTCCAAGAAGCCATCTAAGTTTGAGGGTAAGTCTAAAGGGAAAGAAAAAGACAAAGATAAAGGCAAAGGGAAGAAGACGGCTACAGCTAAGAAAGAGGGTGAGAAACCCACATGCTCCCATTGCAAGAAAGAGGGGCATGATGATTCAAGATGTTGGAAGCTTCATCCTGAGTTGAGGCCGAAAAGATATGGAGGTAATAAAGGCAAGCAGAAGACTACTGCAGTGATTCAACAGGATCTTGGTTCTGACTCCAGAGATGAGACAAAGATTGTTGCTACCGGAATCCAAGGTAAAGGGAAAGGTATATCTCTCTCATTTGATGCAAGTTTTTCTAATGCCAGTGCAAGTACAAGTAAAGAATCTTCTCCTAAGGTTGATAAGCAAAGAAATGAATTGTTTCACATTCGTGTTGTAACAAAACACACTAAGGTTGATACATTGTTTGATACGGGTTCCCAAGTCAACTTAATATCTAAGGAAGTGGTAAAGAAATTAAATTTGGCTACAACACCTCATCCAAAGCCATATCCACTTGGATGGGTTTGCAATGATGCACAATTACAAGTAACTAAATAATGTAAACTGAGATTTTCTATCACTACAAACTTTTTTGATGAGGTAGAAGTAGATGTAGTTCCTTTGGATATTTGTGGGCTTGTGTTGGGAAGTCCTTATCTTTATGATAGAAAAGCAATCTTTTATAGGGGGGAGAATAAGTATCATCTTTTTAAAGATGGGGTAGAATACATTGTACAGGCACATAAGGTGAAGACTAATCTTACACTAGTTAATGCCGGTCAAATGAAGAGGTTGGTCAACTCAAGTAAGAATCTTATATTAATGCTTGTAAAGCCAAAGAAGAGATAAACTGAGGCCTTCAAGGGTGACCCAAACATAAAGCTTAATGGTCAAAATTATTTTCACATGATGGCTTGTTCAGAACCTAAGGTTACCTCCCAAGAGAGAGATACAAAGATGAAATCCAGTTATAGCAGGATGTGCCACTTCCTAATATCGGCATGTACCTTTTATCTGTTATGCAAAATGAGAAAATTAAAAAGCAGGTTCAAGAGTTGGTGGAAAAAGGAGTTATTCGTCCTAGTACTTCTCCTTGTGGTTCTCCAATTGTCTTGGTTCCAAAGAAAGATGGAACTTTGAGGATGTGCATCGACTATCGTGCTTTGAACAAGATAACAGTAAAGAACAAAATTTTAATTCGATGATTTATTTGATCAGCTAAACATGCATTTATTTCACTAAGTTAGACTTGCATAGCGGATATCATCAGATAAGAATTACGGAAGATGACATTTGGAAAACTGTATTTAAGACAAAACAAGGACTATTTGAGTGGTTGGTCATGCCCTTTGGGCTTTGCAATGCACCAGCTACATTTATGAGAGTCATGAATGACGTCTTTCATCCTTTTATTAATGATTTTGTCATAGTCTATCTAGATGATATTTTTGTATTCAGTTGAACTTGGGAAGATCATGTAATTCATGTAAAGAAAGTTTTTGATGCATTGAGAAAAGAAAATTGTATGCAAAGATGTCTAAATGTGACTTTCAAGACATCCTAGTACTCTGAAGCTATGTCATAGGGGGTGGTCACTTGAAAGTAGACCCTATGAAGGTCGAAGCTATTGTAAACTGGCCTAAGCCAAGTACAGTCATAGAGGTTAGAAGTTTCCTAGGTGCAGTTCAGTACTGGAGAAAGTTTATTGCAAATTTCTCTCATATAGCATCACCATTGCATGCATTAACCAGTACAAGAGCAACTTTTCAGTGGGGAGGTCCACAATAGAAGGTTTTTGACACTTTG
>VDFB02054058.1:0-25589 GCA_007258455.2 Sequoia sempervirens | reverse complement strand
GAAAAATGTTAAGGGATACATTTTTCTACACTACAAATTGAAAAAAAATTGCAACTAAATTTTTAAATAAGTAGCTTTTGCTACTGCACTGAAAATATACTAGATTTGTTAATACCATTTTCCGTTCTCAATTCCCTTGTCTAATGTAGGAAGTCTTCTATTAATTAAATAATTTTAATTCTTTAATTAATTTATTTCTATCTATTTATTTCCACTTTCAATAATTTAAATAAATTTTATTTATTTAATTATCTACCACTTTCAACTATAATTAAATAGTTATTTTAATTATTTAATTATTCACTAGCCTTTTCTGTCATTAAATTAAATAAATTTTATTTATTTAATTTCCTACTAATTTATCATTTTCCTTCCCACTTTCTAATTAAATTATTAAATTTAATTCAAAAGTCAACATGTCATATGCCCTCTATAATTAAATAATACTGTATTCATTTAAATTTCTCCTATAGCCTCTTTATCTATGCCAATCTTATTTTCCACATCAAATCTTATCTTTGGACATCTCATTTAATTTTATCCCTTGATTAAATTTTCTTATAATTCAATCCTAGCCATTCATCCTGATCATTCACCCTAATTTTTCCCTAAACCTATTCCATACTACAACTTTCATTCTTGGCCATTGATTGACACGTCTTATTGACATTCAATCTCAGCCCTTCATTCAAATTTCTCTTTTCTATAAAAGATCCCTATCATTTTCAGTTCTACATCTTATACATCTTAGACATCTACATCTTGGACATCTATCTCTAGTTCATATGCAAGTACATTCTGCTAGTGTGAGACAACAATCTTCAATATTTTGCTATCATTGTCATAGGCTTATTATTGCACACTCAAAATTTGAGGGCAATTATCATATTCAAGAAAAATTGAGAAGGGGAATGAAGGTGAATCAATGATGGCATGAATAATTTATTGTAATATTGTTCTATATTTCATGTTTCCATGCTTATTTGTGCTTTATTGCTTGTTTAGGGTTAGTTTTTATGCTATCTTACATTAACCTAGATTTTACCCTAGATTACATTGGTGAACCCGATGTGAATATAATAATATTTTATAGAAATTCTTGGAATTTTTAGTTTTTTGGGGCTGTGACACAATTGCAAACTGAAATGCTACAATTGCAAAAAGGTAGTGTGATACAACTGCTTGAGTATTGGGAATTTAACTTTTGGTTTGTTTTATTTTAGGTTTCTAGTTTAGATCTTGGTTATTAGTCTTCATTTTTGTCATCTAACATTAGTTTAGCTTCATAGTTCTCTCTGGTTTGGTTGAATTTGTTGGTTCCTTTTGTGTTTTTCAGCTACAAGTTCCTATGATGCATCTGCTTAGGGAAACAATACAACTTCCTAAGACATCATTACATCATTAGTTTGCATTTATTTTCAAATTTTCCTTTTGTTTTTGGTTTCTGGTTTTGGTTTTTATCAGTTAATATCATTATCATATTGAGTCGGTCTCTAGTTTGGTCGAAATTGGTCTCTAGTTTGTGTGTCGTAATTGTTTGGGGAATCGACACAATCACTTTGACCTTCATCATGCATTCATATGATGTAGTTACTCTTGAGAGATTCATAGTGGACAAATTTTGTGATGCATTTTCCAAAGTTGCAACTGCTCGTTACAATGATGCAAGTGCCTATTTCTAGAATCTTTCAATTTTTCTTAGGATTTCTCAATTCTATTTTCTTGCATTTGATATTGCTAACTTATCTATCTTGTTTCATTTCCATACACTCATTGGGACTAAAATTAACCTTGCATTCACATGTCATTGGGCTTAAAATTTACAAAAATTTCATTTCTTCACTCATTGGTTAAAAATAATGTGCATTTTCACTCATTTGGACTTAAAATTGATAAATAATCTTACATTGAGTGTCTTCCTTGCATTTTTATTTGGGATTAAAAAGAACTAGTGTCTTCATTGTCTTATATTTTGTAACTTGTCTTAAGGTGTGTATGCTCTTCTCTCACTCCGTTTGGTGATCTTGAGAATCAAAAGAATCTTTTAGAAATTTGCATCATCACCCACACATTTGGTTTTTGGATTTTTCTTTTTAAAATGAACATCATGCGAGTGTGAGAAAAAGGTGTTTTGTATGCTCTCTCCTTGCACCTTGTGCGATCTTAGGGATAAAAAACAACATAATTGTCTCGCTTGTGTTACCCTTAGAGGGATTGTCTCCCAGCTTGTGAGAGGGAATGACCTAAGTGGTACTTTGTTTTGGTCCACTATATAAATAATTGTGATTGTTGAGAAATTCTTCAATCACCTGGTGTGGATGTCCGACACCAATAGATGTCTCCTTTAGTATCATTATGATGTGTGAAAATCCTTTCTAGTGAAGGGACTAGGACGCATCTTAATTGAGCGATCCACTGCATGTATAGGCACTAGTATTACCTTGAAACATAGATTAAGAACCACTTGTTTTAGAGGAAAAAAACCCTTTTACTTGTTGGTACAGGAGGTCAGACCTCTAAAGCTACCCTACATTCCACTATTCATTGTGGAGATAGGAAATCCCTTAATATCTTAATATTTTTTAGGGTAAGATATTTTCATGTGCTCGTGTTATGTAAGGGGGAGCTAGTGTCACCAAGATCTCTAGTTGTCCACTTTTTTTAAGTGTTTGGAGAAATCCAAGTAGGGACTCAGTAACTAGGATCTCTTTCCAGCCTAGGTTTTTCATTGTCTAAAAGTGTCTTTTTACACATTGCAATTATAAATTTTCACACTCAAACCATATGAAACAAGTGTCTTTAGACTATTTTTTGTGTTTTCCAAAAACAACTTCACAAAATCACATCAAAATTGGTCAAAAATAAGTCAAAACCTAGCAAAACACACTGCTAACCACATTTGACTGTCATTCACCACAACTGCAATCCAAAAAACCACAACTGATATTTCCAAAATGATGCAACTAAGACTCAAAATGACACAAATTCCTTTCATTAAAAATTTTAGGGGAAAATTGAGGCAATCCATTTTTTGATCAATTTCTTGGCATCACCTTGTCTAATGATCATAGATTTGCATGCTTCTATATCTTTTATTTACAATCCATCCATCCTTCCATCATTGCATACTTTGTATTTTCCATAGGTCAAACATTTGGTCATCCTTTAGATTACATCCACCTTGTTGTAAACCTTTCCTTTGGAAACTGATCAGACTTTAGAGAAGTCCATAGTGACCAAATAAGATTGATCTTGACTTCACTTTTCCACCATCTTAGTCCTTTGTCATTTAGGTTGGCTCCTCAACTCACAAGGATAGTTTGAGGCCACCTTTGTCAACTTGGCATTTTATTCCTTTCCATCATTGAAGTCTTGATAAATTAGGCTTTTAACCTAGGCTATCTTAGTTTCATTAAGCAACCTTGTCTTAGATTTTCCACAAGGTGCTTAGTTTGCATACCATTAGTCATCCTCTTAGATCATATTACTACTCACACCCATCATCCTTCCACACTTGCATCACATTTGGAATACCTTATACATACTCAAGATATTGACCTCATTGTGGCACTCTTGACATTTGACTATTCTCTCTTTGATCATGTCTTGGTATTATCCTTAGACATCATTTTGAATAGACATTACCATAGCTTTGAACCTCATTGTGGCATTTACACAATTGACATCTTGACATCTTGTCACTTTGAAATCCATATCTTGGTAAAATCCAAAAACATAGTTGCATAACCTCGGTCTTAGTCATACCTTGGTCATACCTAGGCATAATAATATCTTGGCATAGTCATCTTAGACATCATACCATATAACCTTCGCATTCATCTCCCTCTTGCAAGTCTTTTATGGTGGAAACAAGGTTGTAAAGGAAGTGAAAAGAGATGGATTTCCAACAAGATGATGAGTTTGTCAACCCTTTTGGTGACCTCTCCCATGAAACAACTAGAACACAAGGATCATTTGTCAACCCATTTGAAAAATTCATCATTAAAGACAAACAAGGAAGATAAATGGTAGAAGAAGTAGAGGCTACTACATAATATTATGAAGTATCCTCTTTTGTGGATGAAATTGTGGCATTAGACCCCCAATGTTTCCTAGCTAACTATTGTCAGAAGGAACCACATTACCCCATGGTTTTGATGTCAACACATTACAAGTGGCACCTACCCCAGATAATAAAATTCAAGGACAAAATACACCTACTCCTAATGGTTCTATCCCACAAGTCAACACATCTATACCATTAGGAGGATCCACACAAGACGCAACAACAATCCATACCTCACCATTTGGCAACCAAAAAGTGACGCAAGGAATGACTTGAAACACCACAACACAATCCATGACACAAAACTTTGGAATGAAATTCAACCCATTTTCTACATCAAACACTATAGTGGCATCATCTTCCAATCCACTTGGCATAAACACTTCAACCAAGACACCAAAGATCATTATCAACAAGACTCCCAAAACAAATGCACATAAAACATAGGGTCTCTCAACATACCACCACGACAATAAATAAGGCTCACTTCCTCATAGATGCATGTGCAACACACTCAAGGGTCTATTTTGTATCACACACAACATGGAAACCAAGGATCCTGCAATATGCCAAATCCAAGGATCTTTTCCCAAAACATGGAAACCAATATCCACATGGAAATAGCTTTACAAGTTCATGGCATACACAATCCAATCCTCCCTACAACACTCATATTCCAAATCAAAACATTCATAACCAAACACCACCTCACACACATATGCAAAACCAAAACCTATCATATACATGCATACCCAATCAAAACCCATCCCATAATATTGGATTCCAAAATGCCAATATGAATGGTCAAAATACACAAGAAAGATCATTGACCCAAGTGGATGTTCTACAAACTAAAATTCTTTCCCTACAACAACAATTAGAGATCATGAAAGTTTCCAACAAGAAGACTTACTCCATGAAATATTTATGCACCTATCCATTCGACAAGAGTCTATAAATGCCACCCTTCCCCCATGACTATGTGACACTTAACTTGCCTAAGTATAGAGGGAAGGGAAATCCTATCAAACACATAAGATATTTTCCCACCACTTGTATATACATCGCATATGAACCTACATATCTAATGAGACTATTCCCATGAAGTCTTACAGGGTAAGCACTTGAGTGGTTTGCACATTTACCAACTGGCATAAGAACATGGGGAGACCTAGTAGACAAATTTGTGGACAACTTTACATTCAACATTGATAACGAAATAACTATTTCCACCCTATGTCATACCACACAAGAAGATGGTGAAAACTTTGTGACCTTCTTCCAACAATGGAGGGGTTTTGCTAGTAGATGTCCCGTCGAAATACCTGAAGAAAAAAAAGTTGTCATGTTTATTGAAAACCTTAACTCAAACTTAAAACATGAGTTATGAATGCAATATTGTACTTCATTTATGGACCTAGTTGAGAAAGGCACTATGATCCTTGAGAAGACCCTCATTGAAAATTGATAAATTAAGAATTCAAACAAAAATACGACCACCCAAATCACTTCAAATGATAAAAGAAAGTATTGAGCTCGTAATATAAATCTGACAAATGATGGAGTCATTAATTACAAGACAGTACACATAGGCCCTACCATTACACTAAGAGGACCCAATACAACCAACAATGCACCTAGAACTCCCAATCAAACAACAAACACCTTCCAAAGCACACAAGAGCAAAGAGGACAAAGGAAGTTTCCCACAAGACATAAATACACTCCTTTAGGGGAGCCTATTGAATCTGTCTTCAAACAACTTTTGCAACACAATGTAATAAAACTTTCTGACCCAAAACAACATGAACCAAGATAGTTCAAACCATCATGGTGGGACAATAATTCCTTCTATGATTATCACCAAGCTAGAGGACATTCCACCTCACAATACCGACAATTGAATAATATCATCCATGACCTTGTTGAAAATGGAACTATCAAAGTCAATGCATAAAAATAATCATCTAATAGTTACCATAAATTCTTTACAAATCCTTTACACAACCATGGAAAAGGAAAAACCTCTAGTTTGGGTAATAAGGTCAACAATTCTACCAATTACACAAATTCAAAATTTGATTATACCACCATAGTAAATCACATTCGTGTTGTTGACGATCATGTCAATACCATTACTATAAAGAAGCTACCAGAATGCACTATCAATACTCGTCAAACCAAGGTGACCATCCAAGGTCCTCCTCCAAGACAAAAACAACTACCAAAATCCTAATATAATTTACTTGACCATTTTCGAAAGACACCCACATAGATCTCTATCCTAGAGCTATTGCATATCTCACTTGACCATCAAGCCATACTTGACAAGGCCTTGCAAGACACTAGCATTCTCACTGAAGTCGATGTTAATCATTTCCAGGAGATGGTAGTTTTCTTGGCTAATTCACATCATGTTACTTTTTCTAACCAAGAATATTCCACATAAAATAAAAACCATAACTACCCTTTACATCTTGAAGTCCTTGTCCATAAACACAAAGTCAAACAAGTCTTGGTAGATGATGGAGTGGGGTTGAATATTTGCACCCTTAAACTTGTTAAGATATTAGGCTTTTTGGAAGTGTGTGTTGACACAACTAAAAGTATTGTTATCAAGGCATATGAAAATGAGGAACACTCTTCTAAAGGAGTTATCACACTACCCATTAGAGTTGGACCTATAGTTATGGAAACTACTTTCTGAATCTTGGACCTTGACCTCCCATACAACCTCCTTCTTGTTCAACCATGGATCCACACCATGAAATCCATACCATCTACATACCATCAATTCCTTAAGTTTCCTCATGAAGACATTGAAATCACAATCTGTGGTGATCCTGACCCTTTCTAATATTACAATAAGCTCAAAGGGATTACAAAATTGCAAATTCCTCTTAACAAGGAAGTTTCACCCTCCAATTCGTCAAACTACATTGATCCATCCTCAGTCATCCACTCCATTTACTATTTCATCAAACCCTAAGGTCCAAGTGCATGATATGGGATGTGGTGAGTATTGTATGGATAAGTTGCAAACAAACGACAATGCTATGGTTGTTGAGAAATGTTGGCATATAGTTGTCATTAATTTCAAAAGTACAAATCATGCAAGGGAGATTGTTGGCATAATGAAAGAGGATGAGTGTAAGAGTAGTGGATCTGATGGGAAATTTGATTGTCGATTCAAACTGGGATTCTTGAGATCTTTTCAAAAAGGTATTGTGTAGGTCATGATGTCAATGGAGATGTCAGCATTCAATTGTTCATGATCTTGGTCTAGGGTTTATGAGTTAGACCCTACGTGTGCAGTAGTTTACAGTCACACCATTCAAATAGTTTATATCCTTTCGGTGACTTAGTATTGTAGGTTGTAGGTCACATAAGTTATAACTTATGTCATTGATGTTCATGAAGTGAATAGCTCCATTGCCTAGGTTAGCGGTGTCTACATGTCTGTTGAGCACCAAAAGAAAAGAAAAATTTTGCTAAGTCATATATTGGGTGGATTTTTTCTAAGTTTCTCTAACTTATCACTTCAAGGATTTTGACTAAGTATAACTCTTGTGGTGTTTTTGGCACGTGGTCAAACTCGGGTGGTGTTTTTCTATGTTTTTGCTAACTCCTTGCCCTGTAGTGCTAGTGGTGTTTTGTCCACTTTGATGAACTTATGAAGATTATCCATTCAAGCTAGTGATGTTTTAAGGAAAATTTCTAACTTACCGCTCAATAAAGAAAGTGAAGTGTGGATCCCAACGAGATGGTGATGTCAGAAGGTGTGTACATGGAATTAGATGGCATACCCTATTGAGATTTTAGTGGGGCCTAATCAAGACCTATGGGGTCAGCGAGGAACAATTGTGATCAAATTTTGAAGATCTAATGGTGCTTGTCAATTCCATTGAGCTTTTGGAGAATCTTCGCTAAGTCTCATGGTGTTAGTGAAAAGCAGTGGAGATTAATCCACGGTGGATGAATACTAACCATCGATGAAGATGGTGGGACCCAAAAAAGAAAGAATAATAGGCTAACCGTGGATGAAGACATAGGCCACCAGGTGGAAAAGAGAAATTCCTTGATATATCAACTCACATTGTTGTTCTAAGTTCCATGGCGATGATGTGGATGAAAAATAGAAATAGACAGCAGGCCTCGCAAGGTTTGTGTAGGCCTATTTTCAAGCTCATGGGATGAGAAGCTTTTGGACATGTGTCTTGGTGGACCCCACATATGGTGAACCATGTATGAAGGGGACTGACAGGAGAGATCAAAAGGTAGAAGATCTGATGGTCAAGATTGAAGGTTGATCCGTCAGCCATGATTTAAGGTAATTTTGATGCATTATGTGATCATGATGGTTATGTGATCAACGACAGAGATTTAAACAACCGTTTATCAGATGGTTGTGTTTTAAAGTTGTGATAGTGAATAGAAAGCATAGGATCATGACATGAAGATAGTAGATCAACAACCTGAATTCAAAGATAGAAGTTTGAAAGGGCTACGAAAGTGTGAATAAGGGTTTCTATTTGTAACCGACATGGAAATGAGAATTAAATTCTTTGTTTCAACAAAAATTGTAATGAGATTAGATGCATAGGGTGATGGGTCAGATGATCATAGAGACAAGAATCAAGATCAAATTAAATGAACAGAAGGATGCATTGAATGTACAATCAAATTTTAGGGTTCAATAGAGAGAATGAGGAAAATTATGTGTAGCTAAATTAAATGTCATGCAGCTCGATGCAAGAAATGGTGATATCTAATAAACCTATTTGGAATGTGGAGGAAGGACAAAATGGAAGCCAGGAAGGAAAACACGGAAGGAAAGAAAAAGATTGAGAATGGAAGAATGGAAATATCTGGAAGGAAGGAAGGAAGAAGGAAGAAAGAGTGGAAAGAAAGAATGAAGGAAAAAGGAAAGACCAAGACATGGAAATACCATGGATGGAACTTAACATATGGAATATGGAAGGGGAATAATGAACCCAGCCAGCCCCACAGGCGACGGCAGCATCCCTGCCAAACGCCGCAAGTGCAGCATCCTGGAAGCCGTAGCTTCAAAAGTCAGGACGGGGAACTCCCGGCCGCGTTCCCCAAACGCGGCAGCACAGATCTTTATTTGCAGGCCGACTTTTGCTGGGCCAGACCTCAAGCAGAGATCTTTCAATCGCGGTTCCATCCTGGCTCTTCCAACGATAATTTCAGTGCCATGCCGGATCCGTTTGCGGTTACCATTCATCCATGCTCAACCGCATCATCCCAGCCTGACTGGAATCCACGTGCCTTCGGGCTGACCGTAATCTACACACCACCAATCTCAACTCAGCGGCAGATCACGCGTCTCCAACAATTGCACGCATTCCAGGTCCCCAGACAGCTTCAATCAACGCCAGCAGACGGCATAGGTGAACACAATGGAATTTTATGAAGGTTCAAACAAGCCACCTAGATTTGATGGAACAAAATATGCTAAGTGGAGCTCATTAATGTAAGGATATGTGGTTTCTCTTGGAACTGAAGTCTAGGTATCTATCGAGACCCAATATACTATTCCTGCTACTGTTCCTATTAATCCTACAGAAAAAAAGAATTATGAGGACAATAAGAAAGCTTGGTTTATCATTATGAACAATTTTTCTAATTATGTGCATAGAAAATTTATGCATTGTAAAACTACTTATGATGTCTGGGAAAAATTAAAGAAGATCTATGAAGGTGACACTAAAGTGAAGTTGGAAAAGCTACAAGTGTTGAGAGAAAAATTTGAAGGCTTGAAGATTTCTAAGGAAGAGAAGATTGCAAAATATTTTTAGAGAGTTGAACATGTAGTGAATTCTATTAAAGGATATGGCATAGATCTAAAAGAAGATGTGTTGAAAGTTCTCGGGTCTATAACAACTAAATATGATTACAATATTTCTGCTATTTTAGAAGGAAGAGAAATTGATTAAATTTCTCTTGATCAGGTGCATGGCATAATTACTGCATATGAGATGAGAATGCTTTGCATTTAAGGTTGTCAAAAAAGAAAAAGATGAAGTTGATAAGAAAGAAAAAGTTGTTGTTACTGCATCTAATCATGAAGAAATCAACAAGGAAGAAGAAAACTTCATAAGAATGCTAAGGAGAGGATCCGGAAAGTATGAAGGTAAGATCCCATTCAAGTTTTTTAATTGTGGAAAAATAGGTCATTTTGCTTCAAAGTGACCATATGATAAAGAGGATAGTTTCAAGAAAGAAGAAGATAACAAAAAAAAGAAAATAGTTTATCCAAAAAGGAAGAATTTGGAAAGAAGGAGAAGAGTATGTACATCAATTAAGAAAGTGAAGTGTCTAACACTAGTGATTGTTTAGAATAGGATCAAGGCCATGCCCTTGTAATGAGAGAAGATAGAAGAGAATTTCAATTCATGGCTAAAGAAACTAAGGATCATGAAGATGCAAAAATTAAGGACTCATATGAAGGAGAAGAGGAGGAAGTTGTTGATATTGAAGGAGAATTAATCAGTGCTTTTGAAGATCTTGATGAACTAAGAGATAAATTTGGTGAACTTAAGAGATAAAAAAAGAAACTAAAAAAGAATGCTCAAAATGAGAATGATAAGCTAACTCAATAACTTGAGGAATCAAATAAGCTAGTGGTTAATCTAAAACTATAGGTAGAAGAGCTCAAAAGAGTTGAAGGTGTTATGAAGTATAAACTACAATCTAAGGTGCATATGTGCATGAAGCTTGAGGTAGAAATAGATGCCTCAAGAAAATAATTGGAGAAGGCCAATGAGTATATTAGAAATGGACTAAATTTGAAAGGTGGTATAGATATTCTGAATGAACTGATAACTACAAAAAAGCCAGCAAATAATGGGAAATATAGTTTAGGTTTGGAAAAAGGAAAGAGTTCATTTGTGGATGCCTCTGCAAAACTTTATGAAAGATTTAGAGCAGGAGGAAAAATAGCCTCAAGTGATGAAAAATCAGACAAAGAGAAATCCCCTAAAGATGAAAAAAAATATAATAAAGAAAAAAAATCAGCTGAAGTCAAGGAGGATAGCTAGACAGTTCCTGATCAACAAAAGAAGATGCAGAAAAAAAAAGGGCAGAAAATGATGTATTCAAATGAGTACACTATCCAAGGAGGCCTAGACAAAGAAGGTCTCCTCATTCAGCTAAAGGAAACTCCATGACTAGGTACTCATCATATTTCAATGGGTATTGCTATACTTGTAACAATTTTGTTCATAGGGCTACAGAATGTAGATTCATTCCAAGGAAGAATACAAATTTTGTAAGAATCCATTTTCTCCCTTGGTTAATATGAATATAATTTGTTATAATTGCAACAACTCTGGTCATATAGCTAGAAAATGTAGAGCAATATTTAAAGGACCAAATGTAAAATCTGAGAAGAAGAAATCCTCACCTGCTAAAGAAGAAAAAGGAAATAAGACTTCTGAGATAGAAGAAAAGAAAATTGAAAAGAAGCCTTAGAAGGTATGGAAGGAAAAAGAGCAGAATTCTTATGTCAGTCTATGATTTCCCAAATGGAATTACATGCAAAGGAAAAAGATCTATGGGTCATTGATAGTGGTTGCTCCAGACATATGACCAGTGATAAAAGCAAATTCATTGAACTTGAAATGAGAAAAGGGGGATCAATAAGCTTAGGTGATAATATTGCTGTCAATATTCATGGTAAAGGAATTTTGTGCATAGATGGGAGGAAAAAAACTAAATATATGCTCTATGTTGAAGGTCTGAAACATAATCTGCTTAGTGTTATCTAGATGTGTGATAATGGATACAAAATTGTATTTAATTCTGAAGTCTACATGTAATGCCCCACTACGTAACCTTAAAGAACGACGCAAACACAACAAAAGCATAGTAATTTTTTTTTTAAATGTAATATTAACATGTGATATGAACAACACTAACACATACATTCTCTAAGATATACGACAACACACTACATTCGAATCTCACATACAGAAGTAATCTAACCATAGCATATAAATATTCCTCATGAATTTAAATTACATACATACAAAACATTTAATTCATCTCATAAGATACAAATTACATAAAGGAATCATTTATCGCTTGCATTCATTCAATAAAATAGTTACAATACTCATTTCCAAAATGAGGTAGTTCATACAAAAGTGATAAAATTACAAGTGACAATAATTCTCCTTGAATACAATTTGAGGAGTGATATATAAACAAGGTATCCAACTAATACAAATGAGACATAAGAGAATGTACGTATCCACTGGTGCACGTGAGCTCTCCAATCAGGAAGTACCCTCCATCATAAACAAGAACTAGGGACCCAACAGTGTACGATGCACATTCCACCCAACCAAGTGGTACCCGTAGGCCCACCCCCATGCTAGGAGATAGTAAAATGGCTCCCTAGACATAACCTACAATCTCTAGACACGGGAAAAACTCAATACTAAACTATACAAGTATAAAACATAACATAATGGTTACATTGCTTCCAGAATAAAAGAATCAAGTACATCTATTGTACAATACAATTGACTGATGTCATAGGAGGAGTGTCACACATAATTTGCTATTAGTTACCCTACAACAACCTTCCTAAGCTACTGAACCCCCATCCTAGGTTACCTTGGCTACCTCTACTGGTCGTCATACCCCCATACAAACTATGTTTCTCATCTCACCTCAAGCCTAAACAAGCGCATAAGCCATGAGAGAGACATTCATTATCTTTATTACTGTAAGAGTTTCCCATTAATTTTTTTTTAAGTTATCACTTCATTAAACCCTAAGTGAGTTACCCTAGTGCCTCTTTGTGTGGCCAAACCCTCACAAAGACCCAATTCTCCTACCTAAAACACTATGATCCAATCCACAAACCAGGTAGACAAGGTGCAAAATATGATAACAAATATTGCATATACTACAAAGGGACAATACATCTCGTTCATAGTAACCAGTGTTCAACTGAACACACATCCCATTCATAGTGTCTGGTGTTCAAACTCATTCAAACATCCACTTGCATCACCTAAGGTAAACTCAAAGGTCGGAACTAGTAATATACAACAACTCCCCTGGTAAAGTAAAACTCATTCTAAGACTACAAATCACAAACCAACCCAAATTCTCCCAAATGACGTGAATCTAAAGAAATCACAACTTAAAAGCAATTGAGGGAAATAATTAAACTACCATTAGGATTTCCTAAATCCAATTAAAACAATAATTCTATACTTGAAGTTAATCAACTTAAGCATAATTCCATTTTCAAACAATAAAGAAACTAAAACTAATAGATTAACTCCAATTTCGCAATTACACATAATACAAAAACTAATTTTTTTATTAAAAATCATTTCATTAAAATCATCTACTTGTGTTCTGAAACATCTTTTTACAATAAAACATTTTAAATAAATAGATGTAATATAAGAAAAAATATATAATTATATATGTACACATACATATAATTATATATATAATAAATATATATTTAAATATAAAAATAAATTACATTGCCAATTATAAATAAAATATAATATATACAAATATAATATATAAATATATAGAATTAGAATATATAATATACATTATATATAAACATATATTAAAACAAAAAAATAATAATAATAATAATAATAAAATATGAACAAGGAGAGGTGCGGCCTGACAGGTTGGTTGCCTATTCACTTATAGGGAGGATGTGCCAGTAGCCATTGACCCCAGTGGGAGTGGTGGTGGGTTAGCCCCTTCACCGACTCCCATCCAAACATTATAAATAAATAAATAAAATCTTTGTATCTCCATAAACTTTGTCATTCGGCAATTTCTTAGATCCAGTTTTTTTTTTTTTTAAATAAAATTTCTACAGAAAGTTTTTGCAATCACAAATGCATATTGTAATATATGTGTGTGTGTGTGTGTACATATATATTCTCAAATACACACACACACACACACACACAATAATATCATTATCAATATTATACATATATATAACTTATATATATATAAATAAATAATTGAATATTGCCCTGAGAGAAGAGAAAATTTTAAACAAAGTTTCTACAGAGAATATACTCAATTTCACCGTGAGAATCTTAATTGTTACTAATTTTAATCCAGGATTTAAATCAATCCCACGAGAGACCTTCTAAACTTTCTGTTTCCTTTGAATTTCACTCTTTTAAATCACCCCACAGAGATCTTAAGTTTTCAATAAATTTTTACGAAGCCAACAATTTCAAAAGCTTCTTACAAATTAAAGCGTGAAAATTGTCCAAACTACCTTTCAAACTTACAAAATAAAATTAAAGCTTCTACAAAATATTCAAATCCTCTTGTACAAAAAATCTTTCAATTTTTATAGAATTAAGCAAAGCTTCTACATAATAGAATTTGTACAGACATTCTTTCCAAATCAACAAAATAAATAAAGTAGCAAAAGAACCTGTATTTTAGAAGCTTGAAGAAATAAAATCTAAAGTTGAGTTTCCCTTCAAAATCCAATTCTCCAGAGTTTCTTCCAAAAATCACCACTTCCAAAAAGATGCAAATAATACATAGCCCCCAAAATCTTCTCGAGAACCTCCTTCAATTTTCAACCAACATTTTTTCCAAAAAATATCCCTCTTTCCATTCTCGTGAGGTAACCTCTTACCTCTTCTAGTTAATACCAATTATTCTCTCTGAGAAATCATTCTCCATAAAAATCCCTTAATTAATTTCCTCAACACTTGTCAAAATTATAATATCTTTCTCAACAACACAAATATTTCCTCTAAATCATTTACAGTCATTTTGCATTTTAATAACTCAAACCATATTTTAATCTCCAAATAAATTTAATCAATTAATCTATTCACTTAATAAAATAAATTTAATCAATTAATTTATTCACTTAATAAAATAAATTTAATCAATTAATTTATTTACTTAATAAAATAAATTTAATCTCCAGGATTAAATTACTTTACCAAATAAATTAAATTAAATTAAATTAAAATCTTTTAACAACATCAATCTAAAATAAATAAATAATCATTTAAAACATTTAATGATTAATTTTCCACAAAGAAAACCTTGCAAGATAAATAAACATCAAGACAAATGTGGACAACATAACAACAAGACATATTAAACATGGACTGACGACACATTGTGACTAGAGTTGTGGCTTGACTAGGAAACCACGTTACTATCTCCCAATCAACTGTACCATTGGGCTATGGACACACTCAAACCTGTGAATCTAGGTGGATTTTATGTCCTGTACCTGCAATTCTATAATCAAACAAATTTTGTACATGTACATATATAAAGCATGAATCAAACACACCATGAAGAGAAAATTGCAGAATCACAGGGTGTTCACAAGCAAGTGATGTAATCCTGACCCCTTCACCAATACAATCACATCAAGACTGACAAAATTAAAATATCAATTAATTAACAGAAGAGAATATATCAACATCAACTCAAATAAACAACTATGTTAATCGAAAAGCATAACATAAAACAATAGGCATCTACATAGTGTATCATCTCATCAAGTTATAACACCATCATCGCTCCAATGTCAATGATCATAAAACAATAACATAGTATCAAGTTCTATCAAGGTAAATGTACTATTAAAAAGCATAAGAAAATCAGAAAAAATAATAGCAACTAGAGGGGCACTACATCCCCCCCTAGGATCAGGCTTACTCCTAGAAGCCTGCGAACAAATAGGGATAGAGCTCCCTCATCCTAGTCGCATCCTCCCAAGTAACCGAGGTATCATCTCGTAGATCCTATTGACTCCCCTTCATGGATAAGCTAATCGTTGACAGTCCTTTATCTAAAAAAATAATCAAAAGGCTTCTAGAGCCTCAAACACGTGTTGTGTAGTGGAAAGCCTCAAGGTTGAAGTACTGGAGGAAATCATGGATGGGACTATTGCGGGTCTTCAATTATCCCTCGTAGGTAAGTTTTTTTCATTAAATACTAAATATTGAACAAGTGAAAAAATGGATTGATTCAAATTGGAAACTTAAAGGTGATGTGTGTGTTAGTTCCATGTCCAATGGTTTGTTTCTCTTTACTTTTGTGAATCATGAATCTTTGATTATGACTCTCACTCGAGGCTTATGGGATTTGGATAAAAATTTCAAGAACTAGCTTTCCCTTTGCAAGTGGAAGCCTCACTTTGACCCCTTTGTGGATCTTGGCTTGGATTCTTCTACTTGGATCCAACTTCCAAGGCTCCCTCTAGAACTTTAGAACCAAAAATGTTTACCATGGAATTGCTAACTCTTTTGGGAGTCTTTTAGTTGTGAATAAAGTTATTGTTCAAAAATCAAGGTTGGTTTTTTCCAAAATATGTGTGAACATTGTAATTAACAAAGCCCTACCCTCTTTGATAACCCTAAAATCAAGGTTTGGAATATAGAATCAAGTTATATAGTATGAAAATGTTGGTATTTTTTGTCAGCTTTGTAGGAAGTTTGGTCATCTTAGCAATTCCCCACTCTTGGTCCACTTGGTAGAGGATCATCTGATAGTTATTTCCCACTTTATTTTCAGATAGATTTTTTTTATATACTTTGTCTTCTCATGAGAATTAATATTTGACTCTATATATATATTCTAGAGGACTAGTTTGACGAGTACTTGGCATGGTTTATTTTCCTTTTATTTTCTTATGCATATGAGTTTGTTATGCATATAGTTTTGAGGAGTGTATAGAATGGTTTTCTATAATTAAGTACATAATTTATTTATTTTAATCTTCCTTCAATTTGAGAGGCTTACATCCTAACTAATTTATTTATATATTGATATTTTCGACCAATTGGATGGTTGTTTAGGAGGAATTTTTATTTAAGAATTTTGGAAGGAAACCTTCATGTTATAATGCTCAACAGTCCAACTAAGCAGCTTCTTCACCACCAAAAATTATGAGAAGATCCTATTTCCCCTTCCCAACTACTCAGAAAATATTCTCTTTGATGTTTTTCTCCATGCTTTCCTTTCTTATCATGAAAAGTAATAAGATTCCCCCTCAGACCTGACATTTTCAACTGCAAAATTGTATTGAGACTTGCTCCACTCACTCAGCACTATCTGACATAACAGGAGATGGCATTCACATTGTCCCATAATTATCTAGGTACCTCTTTATTTACCATTTACATACTAAAGTCTTTTAAATTTGAATATGTTCTATATAATCATGACTACTTTATTTTATTGTCTGTGAATTTTATTTCAATAATCAAATTCTATCTTATCATGAAAAGCTAAGTTGTCATTATTTGAAATAAAGCTGATGGATTTTCCTTGGCTGAGGGGTCTGACCATGTGCAACATTGTTCTTGTTCATATTATGTTGTAATGTTATATTTTAAATTTGTTTTTTTTGGATTTGATTGTGTGTCGGCTTTTTCAACAACCTTTTGAATCACATTCAGTGATCCATCATCAAAATAGAGAGTTGTAAAAACTATAATTAAGTACACTGTGATTCATTGATGTTATATTTTGTTTAAAAACTATAATTAAATATGCTCTAAATCTCTGCCCCCGGCACCCTCACCCATTCGATTGGCACTGGAAGTTTCTAAATAATTATTAGACCTACTTTTAAATAGTGTTATAAATAGTATTTTAGTTGTCTTGCTTTAGGGCATCCATTTTATTTCAACGGTTAGATGATATGTTTCCACTAAATCCCATCTTTAGCTTTCAATCACACACACAGAATTCAGAAGGAATTTGCACATTTTCAACCTTTCATTAAAAACTTCTTTACTAGACACCACATCGCCCCAGGCCATACATTTTGCAAGTTCTATCTAAGCCACTCATTTGGACTGCTGAGGATCATTGTGTATATTATTTGATGCTACAAGGCATTGATGACATGATCTGCATCCTTCTTGTGACTGATGTTGGTAGAATTTTGGATGTTTTGATTGATTTTAGATTTCACATTATTTATGCAGTGGGAATTTTTTCAGGATGTGTATGTGTTCTTTATTGGATATATTCTTATTATCCTTTAGTTTTGAAGGATTTTTCATTTTTTTTACATGTTTATGTGTTTGTGTTATTTGGGATTATTTATTAGTTCTTGCTGGTGATAGGTATACTAATAATTTCAGCAAGTTTCATTATGTTGGTCAGAAGCAACCAATAGAATTCAAGAATTAAACTATTTTGACTATCTTTTCTAAAGTTTATATTTGTTTGCTATTTTTTAAAATATTGTAAATTTCTTCTTCTCCAATGCTATTGGCTAATAGATGTGTACAGTTATATTTGCATGATGTAAATAACATTAATATTGTATGATATTTGGATCCATTCATTTACAAATACTATATATCAATAGTGAATTGCTTTATCTAGCAATGAAATAATTCCTATGCAGCCTAACTTTGGAATAAAAACAATGAAAAAAATACAAATTTTTTTGGTCAAATATGACAATATTCATTCAAGATATGGTTGGTGAGGATACTTTAATACATGGCATGGAGATCAACCAATAATTGTAATTTTGAGGGTACCACATGGTGTTACGACATTCCCATGTGGAAAAGTTGGTGCTGCTTTTTACTATTCTCTTTGACTATGGAGGGTGTATACTTCATTATTATACATGGTGGTTGGAAATATGATCATATAAAGATTCTATTTTGATAAATAAATAAATAAATAAAATTTATCAAATCTCCATTTACAGGCATTGTTAGTTAAAAAAACTTTATAAATACATGTTATTAGTCCGAAAATTTTGAATGTGTTGCAAAAAAGACTGAGAATTTATAAAGTGCTTTCTAGTGTTCGACTAAGGGAATAAGTTGAATCACCTTTTAAAATAGATGCATTCTCTTTCCTTAGATTTGTCTTAATGTTTTTGAGATTTATTTAATCTAGGATAAATATTTGATTATGAAGTTAGTAGTTTATTTTTTAGATGTTGCAGACTACTTTTTAAATGTGTTTACCTCTACAAAATCCAACATTTTTTATTTTTTAAATAAAAAACTCAAACAAACTTAAAATGCTATTATTATTGAAGGTTTTAATCTCATAGATGCAATTTTTTCCACCATATGAATCGTGGATGTCACTAGATCAAATAGCTTATAAATTAATCAACATGATCACATAGATAACAACTAGAAGGTAGATAGATCAGACATATGTTCTACACAACATGAAACCAAAAAGGGAGGCTGAGATACACAAAAAAAACCAAATCTTTTTTTTTAGCAAGATCATCACAAGGAATTTTATAGTAGAAAACTTAAGCTTGAGTTACCTCAAAATTAAGTTCTTCTTATTAGATATCTTCACATTTCTCCAACCATATAATGGGAGAGTTTACCAACTACATGTAAAGTGGTTACAAATCCAATGAATCCAAGGCTCATCACTAATATTACGGTTGGTGTAACATTTAGTCCTAGAGCATTATTAGTATAAATCCTCAGCATACTAATGTCATTGTTGTTTTGAGCTCCAACAACAATCATTCTCCTCCACCTTCTGAAAACAATATAGCAATAGTTTAGCAATTGTTTGGAACTAGTCCAGGTCCCTAATTTTTAAGGTGTCCCATTAAAGATGAAATCAATATAAGCATAAAGAGTGGAAAAAAAATTTGTGACTAACCTGTAAATTCCTTTTATCAATTTTTGGGTGCTTTGTAGGCCTCTGTGGAAGCTTGATGCCCTTAATAACAAAAAAATTGTTTTCCTTCTCCTTTCTTAGTAATGCGATCAAATCATAGGCCGAGGAAATTTTCCCATATCCATATTCTTAGGATGTTGGAAAGTTGAATGATCCTAAGCCTCCTGCTCTCACGTCAAACCCCCTGCTTCACCTACCCATCAGGAGCCCCCAATTTCAACGGAAATATTTTGGGATCTTCATCCCTGCGGCTTTTGAAAACCCCTGAAGTTAATGTGGTAGGAATTTTTGAATTCCCAATGAATTTTGGTAGGTAATTTCAAATTTGAAAGGGAATTTTGAATAGACAAAAGGAATTGAAGGTAGTTTATTATGCCAGTTATAAGTTGGAAGAATTTCCTAAGTAGTAGTAGTTTGAAGGGAATGTTTTTTGTTCTCTGTGTGATTTGGAGAAGTTTCTGAGCAACAAAAACTGCATGTTTGTTTTGTATGTGAGCAGTGATTGCTCCTAAAGAGCTTTGCGTAGCTCCTGCCAATGAGCTCCTAGTAGCTCCTGAAGATTGTTGTCTATCTGGTTGAAGCAGCTCATGAAGTTCCCAATAGATTGTAGTTCGTAGTTTAGAGTTTTCTTTTAGTAGTTTATGCTTAATATTTCTTGTATTGTCATTTCTAGCTTAGTTAATAAAAAGGTAAACATTGCATGCCCAGATTTGTCTCCTGTTGTTTTGTTTATTCCACATTTGTATTCCCTTGTTCTTTTGGGGAAACAGAGCAATAACTATGTGTTGTTATTCTATGCATTCAAAAAAAATTGACATGGTATCAGAGCCATAGGCCCCATTTCCTCATGAGTTAGGGAATTTTTTTTTTCTAGTTATTAAGTTTTTTCTTGTAGGAGACATGGCTAGAGATGAAGGAAAGAGTTGGTAGTAGCCACTGTCTTTTAATGGACAGAACTATGATGTTTGGGAAAAGAAGATGAAGACCATCATGGTTGTCAATGATTTGTGGGAGTTTGTGGTCAGTGGGTTCAATGATGTGACTGACCTAGCAATATATGTTGTTCTTACAAACAACCAAAAGACTCAGTTGAAGGAGTTGAGGAGGAAAGATGTTAAGGCATTGAGTTTGATAGAAGCAGTCTTGATAGAGGCCATTTTTCCTAGAATAGCAACAGCTAACTATGCAAAGGAAGCTTGGTAAATCCTCCAGACAAATTACAAAGGAACTGACAAGGTCAGATTGGTGAAGCTCCAAATGCTTCGAAGAGAGTTTGAGACTCTTGAAATGAAGGACAATGAGTTCATCTCAATTTTCCACACAAGAATCTCATGTTTAATAAACCAGTTGAGAGTGAATGTTGAGATCATTGATGATCAGAGGATTGTGGAGAAAATTCTCAAGATCCTACCCATAAAGGTTTGTAGTGGTGATTTCCATTAAAGAGGCGAAGGATCTCACAACATTGTTTGTTGATGAGCTGATAGGTTCTCTGCAAACCGATGAGTAGCGCCTAAATAGGTCCGCTACTTCTTCCCAAGAGAAAGCTTTTAAAGGTCATTCAAATGCAAGAGGAAGGGGGAGAAGAAACAATGGTGGAATAAGCTCAAGAGGTAGAGGTCATGGCAACTCTGGACAAGGAAATGCTAGAGGAGAAATCTCAGGTCGAGCAAGCAGCCAAGAGGGAGCAAGCAGCTCTCAGACCATCTCCTGAAGAGACAAGAAGAACAGTAGTTCGTATTAAAAGAATGACAAGAGTAATGTTGAATGCTACTACTATCATAAATTTGGTCATTATGCAAGTGAATGCTAGACAAAGCAGCATGATTAGTCAAAACAAAGTGCAAATGTGGCTGATTCGAATGTGGCTAAAGGAAACTAGTCCATAGCCTTCATCATATGCAACATTGGTGAAGAAGGCAACCCCAAAGTTTGGTATTTGGACAGCAGTTGTAGCAACCACATGAATGGTAATGAAAGTCTATTTTCTTTCATTGATAAAAATGTGAAGTCTGAAATAAGAATGAGGAATAATGAATTAGTTCTTGTTGTTGGAAGAGGATCTATTATGATCCGCAACAAGCAAGGTGAGAAGGAGATACAAAATTTATTTCTTGCTCCTGGGTTAAAGCATAACCTCATGAGTGTTGTTCAGTTGATCCAAAATGGATACAAAGTGTTGATGGAGAAGGGTCAATGTGTTATTTATGACAAGAATAAGAGGATGAAGGTGTTTGTAGTAGTTCAAATGACGAAGAATCGGATGTTTCCTTTGAAGATTGAGAAATTTTTCTCATCTCAGTCCGTTGTTGCACCTCTCATAAATGGAAAGTGTACAACAATACAACAAGTAGCCCTCAAAAGCACCATTCAAGACCCCTCCAATCTATGGCATCTCAGGTATGGACATTTAGGCTATGCTGGTTTGAATCTTTTGTCCAAGAATAAAATGATTGATGGTTTTTCAAGGATAATAGAGCCTAATGTTAGATGTGAGGCTTACATTTTGGGCAAGCAACATAGGTAGCCCTTTCAATCAGGCAACTCTACAAGGGCAAGAGCACCATTGGAGCTAGTGCACATGGATTTGGTAGGCCCTATGAAAATCATTTTTGTTGGTAAAAGAGGATTTTTTATGACCTTTATTGATGATTACAACCGTAAGACATAGGTCTATTTTTTGCAACATAAATCTGAAGCATTTGATAATTTTTTACTATTTACGGCCCAAGCTGAAAGGGAGAGTGGACATGTGTTTAATGTCCTTAGGTCAAATCGTGGAGGAGAGTATACCTTTAATTTGTTTGTGAATTTTTGCAAGAAAAATTGAATCAAGAAGCTGACAGCTAGTTATACTCCGCAGTAAAATGGAGTGGCTAAGAAAAATAATAGGACCATCGTGGAGATGGAAAGGAGCATGATGAAAGCAAAGGGACTCCCTATTGAATATTGGGGAGAGGTTGTAGCAACAACTATTTATTTGATTAATAGAAGTCCAACAAAGGCGATCTGTAATAAGATCCCTCAAGAGGCATGGACAAAATGCAAGTGGACAGTTGAGCACTTGAGAGTGTTTGAGTGTGTAGCATATACACACGTGCCTAAGGAAAAGAGGCAGAAATTGGATGCAAGGGTGAGAAGTGCATTTTCATGGACTATAGTGAAGAGTCCAAAGCCTACCAGTTGTACAATCCAGTCACCAAGAAGATAGTGATAAGTAGGGACATGGAGTTCTTTGAAGATGAATCATGGCATGGAATGATAGATTTTGATAGCTCATAACTGCTCTTGACAGCTCCTGAAGAAGCAGAAACAGAACATGAAGTTCAGCAAGAAGAGTTTGCAGAAGCTCCTAAAAGTGTCAGACGAACTCTTGAAAGCTCCTAAAGAGTTTAGTTGAAAGCCTTCCCCGATGGTTTCTTGATGACTTTTAGCAAAAAAGATAAATGAAGATAATCGTGAAAGATAGTTATAGCCAAAGGATTGGATCCTAAAGGTACCAATCAAGTTCTTGAAAGTTCTAAAGTGAGCAACCAGAGACACCAAAAGATTATTCTTCAAAGTTTTGGACAAGCTCCTCAAGAGTTCTCAAAAGCCTGAAGAGCTTCGAGAGTTCCCGACAAAATTCTTAAACCTACTTGTTCAATAGAGCAAAGAATAATAGTGAAAGATCCACCTCTCGCCTCCCTAATGCCAAAGAAGACCAAGGGTCTAAGGGAGATCTACCAGAATGAAAGGTATGATGAAGAATTTGATGAGAGTATGAATTTTGCATTGTTTTCTCATAGTGATCCAATTTATTTTGAGGATGTTGTGAAAAAGGAGAAATGGTGTGAGGCCATGGATGAGGAGATAGATGCAATAGAGAGGAACAACACATGGGAGTTAACTGATTTTCCTCCAAACAAACAAGTTATTGGGGTGAAATGGATCTACAAGACCAAATGCAATGTCGAAGGAAGGATAGAGCCGCACAAGGCAACGATTAGTTATCAAGGGGCAAACAACAAACTTGGTATAAAAGTAAGATCATCATGGAAAAATAGTTCTTATGGCAAAAAAAATCAAAAAATCAAAGTTAGCAACTTGGACATAAAATTTGAATAAGTTATCTATATTATTTCAAAATATGTAAGAATAGAATTGCATTCAAATTGAATGTAGTTTCTAAACTACAGTTGCTTTTTTTTAAATCTATTTGGTAAAAATTTGAAATTTCAATGCAAGAGTACTTAAATTTTAGAAAAAAAAATAAGTAGGTGTATGTCCTGACCACCCTAACCACAATAAAATGATAATATTTTTTATAAGATTTTAGATATAAGTAGAGAACTCATGTCCTGGATGTGATGCATATTTTTGTAATTTTTTTCCAAATAAATAATTAATTATGAATTTTTATTATAACTTTTAAAAAATATAAAACCTCAGATGTTCCGACCACCTTAATCCTTGGAAAACTTCATGAAATTCATTTTTGTTTTTAATCCTATAGCATGTAAAGCATAGAATGTGACACATGTTTTGAATTCAAAAAATGTGATACTATTTGAAAGCTATAGATATTTACTAATAAGCCTATCAATTAGACTTTAGTCATAATTCAAAATTAGAAAAATGAATAATAATAATTTATTAAATTCAAAGTAAAGCATAATTTATATTGGTGGAAAGCTGAGAATCTCCCTTTAAAAACCTCTTTCGTTTAATCAATTTTGGTAAGAAAAGTTATCAACCACATACCTTACACATACCCATCATATCGCCACTTTTTGGCCCATCATGATCCTACACATACCTAGTTTGGGAGATTATAATGAGACATTTTTCCTTGTTGAAAGGATGGAAACCATGCAGGAAGTCATAGTAATTGCAGCCCAACACAAGTGGAAGGTATTTCAAATGGATGTGAAGTTCACCTTCCTTAATGGAGTTTTGAAAGAAGAGGTATATGTGGAGCAACCATTCAGATATGAGGTTTTGGGTCAAGAACACAAGGTTTACAAGCTAAAGAAAGCTCTTTATGGGCTGAAGCAAGCTCCATGGGCATGGTACAGCAGGATTGACTCATATTTGATGAGCAATGGCTTTAGAAAAAGTGATGGTGAACCCACTTTTTACATCAAGGCAGCTGATGGTAAGGTTTTAATTGTTGTCTTGTATGTTGATGATTTATTTTTCACTGGGGATGATGATTTCCTCATTGTTGATTTTAAAGAGGCCATGAAAAGAGAGTTTGAGATGACAGATTTAGGTCTCTTGAGATATTTTCTAGGCATAGAAGTAAAATAAATGCATGATGGTATATTCATCTCTCAAGAAAAATATGCAAATGAGATCTTGAAGAGATTTAGGATGCTTGAAAGAAAGCATACCCCAACACCAACAACCATAGGTCTAAAGTTGAGCAAGGAAGATTGTAGCAGCAATGTGGATCTAACCATGTTTAAGAGTTTGGTTGAAAGTTTAATGTATTTAACAACAACTAAGCTTGATATAATACACAGTGTGAGTCTTATTTCTAGGTTTATGGAGACTCCACGAGACACCCATTGGCAAGTGGGTAAAATAATCCTAAGGTATGTGAATGGCACCAAAGGATATGGAATTTTGTACACAGTAGCAAATGAGTTTGGGTTGGTTGGATACATGGACAGTAATTGGGCAGGAAGTTTGGGTGATAGGAAGAGCACATCGGGCTATGTGTTTCACTTGGGTTTGGGAGCTATCTCATGGGATTCCAAGAAATAACCCATAGTTTCCCTATCTACAACAAAGACTGAGTATATAGCAGAAAATGTAGCAACATGTCAAGCTA
>VDFB02054057.1:0-13381 GCA_007258455.2 Sequoia sempervirens | reverse complement strand
AGAGTGGTGATGAATCACAACCCCCATCGTCTTCCTTGTAATGCTGGTCAATCCTCCTCCGATTTCACTTCTTGTTTCGCTCAAAGAGATGATGATTATTTGGACGATGATGAATGCTCTCACATTTCAACAGAGGAGGCAGCGGAAGAAGTGATTGAGATTCCTATTCAGAAAGAAGAAGAGGAACGTGAAGAAATGGACATCACAGAATTCAGCTCTTGTGAGAGCGATTTGTGGACAACAAAAATTATGTGTGAGACTGATTTGGAGGAATGGTGTTTGGTCGATGAGGAGATGTGATGTATATGATATATTTGCTCCATTGTTGAGCTTAGGAGGACCATGAAATGATATTCGTCTTCCATCTTCATGTTGACAGACTATGACTAGAGTACAATAATGTTAAATGAATTTAGGTGCTCAACAATTAAGTTCCCATCACCCATTCTCAAGGAAAAATCTTGTTCACTAGCGATTTAGCTTGGTATAACTTTTTCTAACATTGTCTAAAGGGTTTTAGTAGTGGGTTATCCCACAACATTCACTAGTAGTGAATCTATCGATTAAAGACAAATACCAAATACCTGGCTTTTATCTTTCTAATCTAACACATCCTAGTCTTCATGTTTTATTCCTACAAGTTAACTTTTAGACATTGTTAACCATAGATATATATCTATTAACTCATTCTACATCTCAAACTTCCTTAGCTTAAAGTGCCATTAAATCATTCCATTTCTAACCATAATGTACATTGTATTTTCTTTGAAAATAAATGTTTTTTGTGCATCGATCCCATTCAAACCAAGATTAGTGAAAAAAAAACATTTTTCCTACCACCTAGAAAATATAATTGATTAGGGTTTGATATTAAATGAAAGGAAGTTAATAGCAAAAACACTTCCTTCACTAATCAATGAGAGAAATGTATACAAAATATCATCTATGAGTTTGAAGAGAAAAATATGCAAAAAAAATCAATACCATAATGATATCGTGTTTATCTTGGGAAAACCCTTTGGGAGAAAAACAAAACCTCCAAATATTGAGCCATTATATTTATAGTACCAATTGAACTACAATTCATTAACAAGCTCAAGCCTTGAAAGGAGAAAAACCAACACAAGTCTAAAGATATTTTGGCAACATATAACCCCCAACTATAAAATTGCATCATACTACCATCTACATCCTATGCAACATTATATAGAAGATACAAATCCATAAACTACAAATGGTAAACCATAAACCACAATAGAATACTACTCCAAAAAATGGTAGCCATATCCCCAAAGGAAATTCTAATGTGTCATTTTTGTGATGAGTCAACATACTAATATTTAAAAAATCTCTTACATTATCATAATCCATCATAACCAACTCACCAACATGGGTTCTCCAATTTGGCTCCATTATCCCCGTTCAAATATATCTTATGACATATCATAATATGCATCATAAATTTGGTCAAAATTTAATTAAACCTGTATTATGACACAACATTTAACATGCATCATAAAGTTGGTCAAAAGTCAAGTCTACTATATAGCTTTGTATAGTCATCATTACATGCATCATAAATTATGTCATAAGTAAACCACACCTCTTATAATTCCATAATAAACTTAGATGCTCTTGCAACTTCATACACACATTACACAACATTTGAGATGTGGCCAAAAGTGTCATCTCATAGTGGGGCACCCTCTTTCCCATGTGGATAGAATAATAAATAGTTAAATATGGAACATTGAGATGCAAGGTTCAGAAACCTTTCCCAACATGTATGTCCAACTGTATAATTTTAGAATGGAATATATATATATATATATATATATATATGCCTAGGAGGAGATAACATGGAATGAAAGGTAGGATGATCTAAGGTATACAAGCCATATGGAAAATAGAGAAACATGGTAAAAAATATCTAAAGATAGATTATGAGAAGGCTCAACAAGTCTATACCAGCCCCTTTACACATTAGGACAAGAAATAAGCAATAAAATCATGTGCCAAATCTATAAATGAATGATAAAATAAACAAGATGAGTCAAACTATTGTACCACAAAGCTCTAATACTTTTGAATAAAATTTGAACTCACTAATTAATAATATATCATCATCTAAAATACTCATAATTAGCAAATAAAAAATATCTTAATGTGTAAAGATACATTAGGAGAACCATAAAATTTATAATGTAATAAATCACTCAGAGAAATTTTATCATGTAATGAACAAGGAGGTTATAAAGTACCAATAACATCTACATGAGAGGAAAATGACTAAAACTATAATGCATTATTATCTTGTAATGTATCACTAGGTGAAATACTATCATGAGTATCTATAGAACTAACATGAGAAGTGAGAGAATGAAAATTACAAAGCATACTATAAAAATTAGCTAATGGAGAGGAAAATACATCACATTCCATATCATATGTAAGTGTAACAATGAAGGGTGGGCTTGCCTCATCCATATTTATCATATAAGGGATATATTCATCATGATCCAAACCATCAAAAGGAAGGTCTGCAATGGTAAAATTTCATACAAAGGAAGGTCTGCAATGGTAAAATTTCATACAAAGAGAGAGGCACATCAAAAGAAATAACATCATACAATATCATAGATGACTTCTCAAGGCTCTCAAATGTATGACTACTAGAAGAATTAAAAAAGGAAATGATTGTATACATCACCCTAGGGTATATACATGATGATATACATAAGAATAAACATGAAATAACATATTATAGCATGATAAAGCATTGAATCATACATAAATAACTATTGATATAATATTATATACATGTAAATGAAATATATCCATCAAAGCATACACATGCCTAAACATTATGGCACATGTTCTAATTAGGATTACAAACATATACGTTTTATGTAAGTCACATACCTGGCAAGTAACCCCAGGCAATATAGCATATGAGGAGTCAATATATAAAGATACAATCATTGTCTATAGTATCACAACAAAAGAGGAATAAGAATCAAATCAACAAAAAGTAAAGAGGAATCTGGAATAAAAGATAAATATGGCAATTTATGAGATTAAAAAATAGTGAAGAACACAACAAAAATTTAAAGATTAAACCAAAAATTCAAAAGGTTAGATGATAGGGATAAACAAATATTTCACACTAAAGCCTAAACCCTAGAAGATAGATAAAATAAAATAAAACACTCAAGGGTCTATCTAAATCATAATTGGATGTAGATTAAATGTCTAATAGTGAAAATCATTGGATCAAATTTGAAATACTAATGGAGAAGGAATAAACTTAAAGGACAAAATCCTAGGTGTCCTATAAGAAAGTCAAGTGCACCAAATAATGTAAAAATAAATGTATGTCTTAAAAATAATTAAGCCAATTAAATAAAGAATCAATTAAACTAGATAAATAAGATAGGATTGGAAAATGATTATATATTTCAAAATTGATTATAAAAATTAAATGAATTTGTATTTGATACTTTGGTCAAGTAGGTATTTGGTGATGGAAAAAAATGTTACAATGTGAAAAATCTATTTTTCAATGCACTAAAAATTAGAGTTTTATCTAAATGAGTGTCTCAAAATTTGTAGACTAGCTAATTTAGAGTTGTGCCTACATAAGTGAATTAGTATGCAAACCTTAACTTGTACTTGTAGGAATGAACCAACAAAAAATATGATTGTTGGTAGAATTTTCCCTTGATTTTCTGATGTATGAATCATAGTAAGGATTGATAGTGTTTAGAAACATCTTTGGAGAATCTATTGAATCACAAGACTCACGTTCTCCTTAGTTTGCAATGTTGATGTGCCAAGATTATCCCTTTTGCATTTGAGTTCTAGATGTGATCAATAAACTCTTCTCCCTTTTCTAGATGATCTATATGAATTAGAGTTAGTCTTTAGATACACTCTCTTAGCTTGCAATTTGAAATAAATAATATTTTAGTGGACTCATAATAACTAGTTGAGAAGTAAAAACATAGACCTAAATTAAAATTTCAAGTTAAAAGATTTGGGATTCAAATATGTGATCATCAAAATAACATGAATTAACTTCATAATTGTAAATTTAAACTAAATAAAGAGTTGAGATTCAAATCATAAAAATAAATGATAAAAAGATTAAACTTAGATAAAATTATTTACCACCTTCCATACATTCTATATATCTTATACACTATTTAATAAATAAATAACATTATGATATTGCTATTAGGATTCAACCGTGTAGTTTTCAAGTCAAACTCATTGATCCATGTTTCATGAGTAGTGGTTCACAAGAAACCATCTCTCATGATAATGAATGGTCCACTTAGCACTCATTGCATTTAGGTGATGCTCACAGAGGTGAAGCATTGGGTCGTCCCGGGAGGTCACCCATCCCAATATTGCTCCAGCTCAAGCACGCTTAACCATAGAGACCTTAAACAAGTGTTGTGCCTTATGAATCATTCATTATACAGCCACTTTAGCTCATCAATTGATAAGTAGGAGGTATTTTCCACAGCGTGTCAAATTATGATATTGCTATTAGAATTCAACCATGTAGTTTTGAGTTAAACTCATTGACCCATGTTTCATGAGTAGTGGTTCACAAGAACCCATCTCTCATGATAATGAATGGTCCACTTAGCACTCATTGCATCTAGGTGATGCTCACAAAGCTGAAGCACTGGGTCATCCCAGGAGGTCACCTATCCCAATAGTGCTCCAGCTCAAGCGTGCTTAAAGACGAAGTTTTTCCAAGATTGACACGCTGTGGAAAATACCTCCTAATCAAATAAAAAACATTTCATGATTCTATTATATTTCTAAAATTGATTAACAGCTGATAATATGAAGTGAGAATGTGTGATTATAGTGTCAAACAAGGGACACAATTTCCACCATTACAATATGTAAAACTGATTCGATACCTTGCCGTCCACCACCGAAGTTGGAGCAGTTGTCGTTATACTCACCTTTACTTGGAAAGCAAGTTATAACACAGAGCCATTCCGTGCGATTAGCAATAAAAAAACAGTAAGCGTGCTTTACAATCAATCGTATTCCACAAGTAATAAAAAGAGGGTGCATTCATTTCCTTCGCCTCCACAAGTTTCGGTCACGAGCAGGCAAAAAACTTTAAACGACAAGGCAAAGGAATTTCGACAAGTTTAATAGAAGAAATAGAAACACAGAGATGAGGCGCGAGGGAAGACAGCATGGTTATGTGCGAAGCCACCAAAGAAGGAGGATCATTAACATAACAGACAAGGAGGAAGATGGACTGAAATGTTATCAAGATTGTTTTCACAAAGTGGATTCTTCCAGGCCAACAAACCAGTCCAAGTTTAGAGGCAAATGCAGGCGGGCAGGATGTAGATATTGTCACTTGGAGCCCTCCTCCAAATCCAGAGCAAAGACGAAGGGCCTCCGCAAGCACACCTCCACAAACCTCCTCTCCAGTTACCGCCTCTGTGCATGGAAGGTGGTGAGGGATCACAACCCACATCGTCTTTCTTCTAATTCGGGTCAATCCTCCTCCGATTTCATTTCTTTTTTCGATCGAGGAGATGATGAATATTTGGACGATGATGAATGTTCTCACATTTTAATAGAGGAGGCAGCGGAAGAAGTGGTTGAGATTCCTGTGCAAACAGAGGAAGAGCAACGTGAAGAGATGGGCATCACCGATTTCAGCTCTTGTGAGAGCGATTCGTGGACGACAGAAAATCTGTGTGAGACTGATTTGGAGGAATGGTGTCTGGTTGATGAGGAGGAGTGATGTATATGATAATGGCAATGTGCTTATTGCCTAATATCAATCAACCAGCAATTTCACATTCCTTTTATGTAACCCTTTCTATTTTTATGTAAACACGTGCAAAAATAGATACTCTTAGGTAATAATAAGTTTATATGCACGCATTCCTCTACTTAAATTGTTTCTTTTCTTTTACATATAATATAAGCTTTGTATGCACTTTCACTTTATTAATTTGGTTTTCCAAAGACATAAATTTTGTTTTTTTTGCAGTTAATTATCTTAAATTTATTCTAGATTAGTCTTAGCTTTCATAACTAGATTTGTTTTGTTTAGATTAGGATGTAAAAATGATCTTAGCTTTTTTTTTTATATAATTTTGATATTAATTTGAGTCTTGAATTGACTTCTAATTAGTTGTTAATTATCAAGTCATGTTTTCACATGTACCAAATGTATTCCTATGACTTGTATAAAAATACATCATCTATGGGCAGGTGAAAAAAGATGGGGGGCCAAATCATGGCCAAAATTTCAAAAATAATTTGATAGGTTACAAGGCAAGCGCATTATGGCTTGGTGTGATCGAGCCTCTAACGTGACCACATTATAATGCGAGCACATTATAGCTTATTAAAACAAAAAAACAAACGACATCATTTCATTTTTATTCTATTTTTATTTGTCCACATCGAAAAAATCTTGTGTTTGTGTGCTCACATTTTGGAAGGAGCTAAAGTTGCAATTTCTTCATTGAATTGTTGCAAGTTTGTCATTAGGATGCTGCCACAATGACAGGGAGGTCAAACAAGTAAGCATTGTTTTTTTTTTGTGAGTTTGTTCTTAAATAGGTAATCTTAGGTTGCTTTTTATGTTCATTTATTTAATTTGTAGGAAATGTTAATGAACCTCAAAACCCTTCTAAAAATCCTCAACAACCAAAGCAAAAAGAACTCAAACAAAATCCTCAACAACCACAACAAGAAATTCCTCCAACTCCTCAACATCCTTCCGACTCTCAACAAAATTTAATGGGGGTAATGAAAAAAATCAGAAACTAGATTAAGGATTTAATCACAAGGTTGAACGATCCTGTAAGTTCAACCATGGAAAGAAGACCACTTGTGACTTCACTTCAAGACATGTTAACACATGTAGATGCAATCAACAAACAATTAAGGGATTAGGTAGATAGGAGGCAAGTGTGCAAGAATTTTTATGCATAAATTATCATATAAAGAAGTAAAAAATTACAAAATTACAAAGTATGATTTAGTGCTCACTATTCATTAACTCACGCACAAATCAAAATCTTGACCTTAATGCAAGACGTTTCCTATCCATTGGTGCGACCACTAAGGGATTATAATTTTTTTTTGGGATGGGTGGTACATGGTTTTTAACTATTCACCATGCAACAATTGCGAAATCAGCCAATATTTCTCGAGGAAACTCTACTGTGAGTTCAACCTCAACAAAATCCCTAATTATTTTGATATGAGGGACTTTTAGAGGAGAGGTGGAGGGTCAACACATGATAGACCTAGTGCATGATAGTATCCTCAAAGACAAGGGAGATGAGCTCTGGCTAGGCCAGCTCGTGAGTAGATCATTATTCCTTCTATCCGAAAGGAGAGTGTTGATGTGGAATCTTTGCATTCTATTAACTCTTTGACCCAAAGTATCATCTAGCATGCCAATCCTATAGTACAATGTAGTTTAGGGGAGACTTAGAGGGGTAGGATTCCACCCCATTCTTGTTAGGTTTGCGAGTCGGCTTGTACATATGACCCCATAAACACTCAACAAGATGGTGCGTAGGATACATTTGTAGTCGTGCGAATGGTGATGGCAATTGAAATTTTGAATGAGGCTTTTGATATCGATACTTAGGTAAATGTTAGCATGTTCATTGAATTTAATTTATTAAATTTTATTTTAAAATGCAAGATTAACTAATTTAGTTTAGTGATTGTAATAAAATTTTTAGGGTCACAGTGTTGATACTAGATACACCAGCCCTCCACCTATTTATTACTCCATTGCATCTACCACTAATGTATGTAATTAGTAAAAAATTATAAATTTATTACATGTGAATAACATTTTATATGAACGGTATTCTAATATCTAATTTTGGATGTTGAATAGGCTAATATTGGAGGTTTCATGGGAACACCTCTTAGTGCGAGTGGAGTTGGGAAACCCTTCACACAGGTAATAGAATAAAGAGTTTAACTAATGAATTTTACTTAATATATTTGTGTAGCATATATTGATATTGTTGATTACATCGCATTGCACATCTTTCAAACTCAAAGGATTACTTCACATTGCATAACTAACAACTAGATGTTGATACATGAAAATATTTCAATTACAATATAGTTGTTTAGAAAGTCAACATAAGTAGCTATGTAATTACTTCAAATAGCATAAGTAATAACCAAGAGCAATTGGATCAAAGCTAACTTTGATGGTGCGGCAAAAGGTAATCTAGGGGCAGCAGGCTGTGGTGGAGTTATAAGGGATTCCTTTAGCAATTTCATTGGTGTGACGGCCTCTCCTCTTGGTTCCCAAATTAATCATCTAGCGGAGGCTACTAGAGATTTTCACATCATAAATTTAGCCTAAAGTCTTAACATTAAAAATCTGTGGCTTGAAGGAGATTCTAAAAACATAATTGACTGCCTCAGTGGCAAGTCTCCCCCCTCATGGACCATTAAGTCGTGGGTTGAGGATGCCATATTGACTTTGGCTAAATTTGATAAAGTTAAAATATCACATGCTTATAGAGAAGCCAATGTTGTTGCAGATTTTTTTGCTAACGAAAGAGTTAGGAGTAAAGATGTGTGTTCCTGGCTTAATATAAGTGATCTAAACTCTAATGTTTACACCCTATTAAATTATGATAAATCACATGGAAAAGTGATGTGTTATCCCTTTAATGAAGACAGGTAAGACCTTTCACATCACAATCATTAGATTGTATGAGATTGAACCCAGCAACTTAATCTACAAGAAAGCTCTACATGCTTTGTGTGTTCTTAGATTTGGCGGGGCCAGTTTTAGTAAAGCTTTTGCTTGGATCTACCCCACTGTATCAGTTGAAATGGGTGGAGACAAAAAGCGAATTGAGCCGGATAGCTATGAAACACACATGAAAAATGCCAAAGCTTGGGACAAGGTTAAAAGTGGAGGGTTGCTTCCTTTCTTAGAGAAGCTCCATGGCTCCAACCAGGAGGCTACAGACCTCTTTGTTAAAAACTAGAATAATGGTAACTTGAACCTGTTTGGTAGGAATGTGGAGCTCAGCGAAAATTTAATCACAGATGTTACGAGCTTATCTACTGAGGGGAAGAATTTCTTCAGGGACAGGGCTTTTTTTGATGAAGCCGTGATCAGATTTCCTAAAAGGGACAAAGAAAGGTTAAGTTTGTTAAAATTGCAAACAACTACTTTTATGCTGAAACCATAAAGGCCATTTGGAGGAGGGTCCTATGGGTCATATAGTAAACTTGTTTTTGAGGATTTTTTCAAACAACTCACTTTCCTTTGATACACCACATTTTTCCATTCCACTCCACTAAAGAGAATTTTATCAAATAGTTCACATCCTTGCTGCTATGGCTAAAAGCCTAAAAAAGGTGCTTTCTAACAAACTATGGATTCTTGGAAAAACATCTATCAAAGCATAATAGTAAGTAGTAACATAGACAAGGTAGTGAGTAGTTTTTAAAAATGCCTCAAAGACATGTGGTCTCATGGTGATGGAATGCCATTCCATCACCATGAGACCTCATTTCCTTGAGGCAATTTTAAAAACAACTCACTGCCTTTTCTATGTTACCACATTTTCCATACATGTCTACGAAATAATTTTATAAATAGTTTCCTTCCTTGTTGCTACAACTAAAATCCTAAAAAAGGCGCTTTCCAACAAACTATGGATGCTTGGAAAAATTCTATCAAAGCATAATAGTAAGCAGTAGCATAGAAAAGGCAGTGAGCTATTTGAAAAAAATGCCTCAAAGAAATGTGGTCTCATGGTGATGGAATTCCTTCCATACATACATTCTACCAAATAATTTTATCAAAAAATTCACTTCCTTACTGCTATGGTTAAAAGCCTAAAAAAGGTGCTTTCCAACAAAATATGGATGCTTGGAAAAAAAATCTATCAAAGCATAATAGTAAGCAATAACATAGACAAGGTAGTGAGTAGTTTGAAAAAATACCTCAAAGAAATGTGGTCTCATGGTGATGGAATTCCATTCCATCACCATGATACCAAATTTCTTTGAGGCATTTTTTCAAATAGCTCAACACATTTTCCATACACATGTCTACAAAATCATTTTATCAAACAATTCACTTCCTTGCTGCTATGGCTAAAAGCCTAAAAAATGTGCTTTCCAAAAAAATATGAATGCTTGCAAAATATCTCGATCAAATCATAATAGTAAGCAATAGCATATACAAGGTAGTGAGCATTTTGAAAAAATTCCTCAAAGAAATGTGGTCTCAATGGTTCAATGGAATGCCATTCCATCACCATGTGACCACATTTCTTTGAGGATTTTTTTCAAACAACTCACTGCCTTTTCTATGCTACCAAATTTTCCATACATGTCTACCAAAGAATTTTATCAAACAATTCACTTCCTTGCTGCTATGGCTAAAATCCTAAAAAAATTGCTTTCCAACAAACTATGGATGCTTGGAAAAAATCTATCAAAGCATAATAGTAAGCAATAGCATATACAAGGTAGTGATTAGTTTGAAAAAATTCCTCAAAGAAATGTGGTCTTATGGTGATGGAATGACATTCCATCACCATGAGACCTCATTTCCTTGAGGCATTTTTTCAAACTACTCACTGTCTTAAGAATAGAAACCAAACCATTAGCCAAAATTCTCCTTGAAATTATTTTCAAGGTGCTCATCCTCATCCTCAATTTACCAATCCATGGAACCTTCCACCTTTTATTCCACTTGTTCATATCCCCACCCATCCCTCTTCATGTCATGATCACCCTCCATCTCATAACCAAGACCACACTATACCATCCACACCATTCCAACATAATACCATAGAGAAGGCAATGAACTATTTGAAAAAATGCCTCAAAGAAATGTTGTTTCATGGTGATGGAATGCCATGAAACATTTGTTTGTAATAGCATTCCATCACCATGAGACTGCATTTATTTGAGGCATTTTTTCAAATAGTTCACTGCCTTCTCTATGCTACCATAGTTTTTGTACATGTCTACCAAAGCATTTCATCAAACAGTTCACCGCCTTGCTGCTATGGATAAAAACCTAAAATAGGTGCTTTTAAACAAGCTATGGATAGGGAAAATAGTAAGCATGATATTAAGAAATATATAGTTCAATAAGTACTCAAAATTTTGTTCATTATCTCATACATTATAAGCCATGACATGCATCACTATTGTAGTTTTCATGATTGAATATTTTGTTGTTTTATTTTTAGATGTTGCAAGCGGAAACACCTCTAGATGTTGATAGGGAAATGGAGTTTTGTGTTTCTAGTTCTATAGACTCATTGATGCCTCTTACAGGGGTATGTGATAGATTACTAAATTTCAATTTACATTCGTTGGTATAGCTGACATTAGTTAGTGAAAAATTAAACCAAATGTATTGATTCATAGTTTAATTTCTCTTTGGATGGTTTCTATAGGGCTTCATCATGCCCTAGCATGGGCATTTGAATATTTCCCTTGAGGAGAGTGATCATCTAGTGGTGGTAAGTGATTATGTTTTTAAATATATCATTTTTTATAATGTAGTTTTTATATATTAATGTCCTTACTTGTTATTGTAACAAATAAAGCTTGAATGAGAACTATACCCTAGGAGGAGCACCAAGAGTGCCCTTCAACCTTAGAATAAATGAGTGATAGACTTATCACCATCTGACTGACAAGCAAGGGTAATAGTTTATTTCAAGAGCTTGAAGGGCAACGAGTTTTTATTCCATGACCCTTTGTTATATGCCTATATGGCATTATTGGACATATTTTGTATTACATATATTTGACATTGTATGCCTATATGGAATTCTTGTAAGTCTATATGGCTATTTTGTATATATTTTATACTTATATCAACATATATTTATGTATGCCTACATGGCTATCTGGTTAATACAAATGTTTTTTATCAATGGTGTCCATATTTGCATTATAAATCCATGGATCAATAGATATGAGTTACATGTATTCAAGTTTATACTTTACAACTTATGTGTATACTTTGTGAGTTATATGTATTCCAATATATCCTTTGCAACTTACGTGTTTCCATGCGTATACCTTGTATTCATGCATATACTTTGCATTAATGTGTATACTATGTATTTATGTGCATACTTCAGGACTTATGTGTATTTCAGTACTTGTGCTTCACTTATTCACATGTATGCTTGACTTATTCACATGTATACTTATTAATTGGTTAGCTCTAAAATTTCTCATTGTTGTACTTCATGGTTTGTCTTTAATATTTATTGATTGATGCTAAACAACTTCAATATTTCCAAAAATGATTCACCAATGGCGTATCATTTATTTATGTGCTAAATTTTCAATATGGAATCCAAGGAAGTATTTAAAAGGGATAAATCTAGAGGGAGAGGGAAGATATATATTTATAGTGTAACCTATTGTACCTTCTCTATACAAACCTCTAATGTCTCTTGTATGATTTTCTATATCGTTTTCTACTTTTCATATTTTATTTTCATAGGTGGATCATCACTTCTCTCAAATTTTTCCTTCTCCTATTTTAGGTCCTCACCTCCATTTGTGGTATTCTAAAATAAGCTCTAGTTTGTGGTGGGAACCCAGTAAGATTCAAAGGTGTCATTAGTTTATGGTGGGAACCCACTAAGATTGAATTTCTTCTAGGACATCTAAGTTGGTTGAATGTAACTAATAGTGATTCAACATGTTTGGGTGTGAAAGAGGACCATGCCTAGCATAAATGTACCCATCCGGATTCATTGAAATAGTCAGTTTGTTCATATGAGTTGAAAAACAAAAGTTGTACCACTTTGCAACTTTACAGTACTTACATTTGATAACTTTTTCCTCAATTGAAAAGTTCTCACCACCGCAAAATGACTTTGAGATAGAAAATATTGAAAGAGGTTACTATAGAGGGGCCAAACCCAATCCTATAGCCTTAGATGAAGATTATGTAAGTGTCATGTTTTTTGAGTAGCAGGGCATCAAAGATTGTTATCCTTTTGTAATTTGGACTCTTAAGGAATTACGCCGAATGAACGTAGCTCAGACCAATTTGACGTGTTTGGCTACAAAAGATGACCATGCCTAGTGTAAACGTATCCATCTGGACACATTGGATCAATCTATTTTTTCACACGAGTTGCAAAATGAAGGTTGCTCCACTTTGCAACTTTACACTACTTTCATTTGACAACCTTTTCCTCAATTGAAAATTCGTCACCACAAAAAAACACCTTTGACACTAGTACAAAAACAATAATATATGACTAAATAAACTACTAAAAATTGTATATAAATGACTAATTTTGGTCACATGACCATTAGTAGTTTA